>BMAV01004509.1:0-128070 GCA_019973955.1 Trichonephila inaurata madagascariensis | reverse complement strand
CAACCCGAATTTTTCCCCCTTTCTGTTTATAATACTGAGCGAAACCCTATATAAAATAATGAAAAAATTTCTTTCCATTACAAAAAAATTTGTTTAAAGTGGCAAAAAAAAATGCATAGTCCACGAAGAATTTGTGTCAATAAAAAAATTTTTCCCTAGATTCTGGTATCCAAATACAATATTTTTAAATTGATAACTTTATTAGAATAACAATAAATAAATAATACTTTTTTTTTTTTTATTTTTTCTTATATATTTTCACAAAAATCAAAAAGAAAAAAACATTTGTTATTCCAATAAATTCATTAATTTAAAAAAATGTTTTTTTGTATTTAATCTTTTAACATTACTAAAAAAAATTTTCATTACGTTGGAATGTAAATTTAGTCCAAAAAAGTTTATTTTTTAAAAAAATATGACTTGTTTGTATTCATTTTAAATATTAACAATACAAATTAAAAGGTTTGAAAAACCAATACCTCTTATATAAAGGACTATATCAAAACACTAAAACATTTAGAAATTTGTATTTGATATGATTTTCTTTTTAAAAAAAACCAGAAATAATTAGTGAATCAATTTTATAAACATGTATTATATGCATTACCTTACATGCAATTCGTATTTCACAATTATTTTACACAAATTGATTTTCCGAACTAATAACATGCAAAAATATTTGTTTGTATGTTAGAAACAAAATTATGTATAAACATTGTATATATCAGAAAGTTAAACCCGCTTTTTTAAATTTCCCCGCTTTTTAAATTCCCTAACTAGATATTTAAAGCAGGAGGGGGGAAACACCAGAATGTCTGGATCTAGCACCCCTGTTTGTTTTTTATAAGATATGATGAATAATCTTAACAGATGTTAATCCATTATTCAGATTGCATTGCAGCAGTTACATGACTTATATCAAGGTTACGAAAACGCTTGGTGTTTGGTTAAGATCTGGTACAACGCAGATCATGAATTTTAAGATGTCTTCATAATAAATAAAGCAAAAGCATAAAAAAAAGAACATTTAGGAAAGCTCAATAAAATTTTAATGTCATTTACCGTTCAAAAATCGTTTCGCGTAAAATATTTTTAGTAATTTAACGGCGTAAAACATTTTTTTGTTAAATCAACCTTAAATTTATTTGAATTTCTTTTGACTTTATACGTATATTGTAGGCTTTTATTTAATACATCCAACACAGTACACAACGCTTCTTAACTCGTTTTACAAAATAAATAAAACTTTCGATCTATTTTGTTTATAATTTAACTGCATGCCATAATCTAACGATAAGAAAGAATTTGAATTGTTTTTATAACCTTTACAGTTATAACCTTTACAGTACTATGAGACAGGGAAAAAAAAACGGTTTGGGAACTAATTTAGTTTAATTATTGACAGATTAAAACCTCTTTATTAAGCTTTGCTATACAGGATGGTTATACAGGAACTTCTGTTATAAAAAGCATCCAACAGCTAAGACGAGTAAGTAGATTGCTACAAAATTTGGTACATGGAACTATACCAGGAATGGGCATTAAGTCGATCGCGATCGACCGGTGGACCGCCAAGAACTTTTGGGGTGATCGCCTGTAGATTAGCAGTTATTAATTATATACCGAAATATTTAAGATTTCTGACAGTATGCAGACAAAGTCTTCTACTGACTATAACTACGAGAACGAACTTTAGATGAAAATGTTTTATGTTTTATGTTAAATGTATTTTGAATTGTTTGATAATAAATGCATCAATTGATTTATTATATTTGTGGCTTTTATTATTAAGTTTGTATCATGCGTTTTGCTTTGAACGCGGTTTTAAAAGTGTGAGTTTATTTTTAATTTTATTTATGTAAGTACATATTTCTGTATTTATTTTATTATAAGTTAGAATAAATATTATAGACTTTTTCTTACCTCACCACACAAATGTGGACCGCGACACCTTGAAAAAAATTAAAAGTAGCCCGTACCCTGGAAAAAGGGTTTCCCCTCCCTGGACTACAAAAGAAAATTTAAAAGGAATTTAAAAAAATAATAATAAATGTTAGTTAGATAGTTGCATGAAAAAACAAATTTTTCAAAGGGCATGGTCTTCACGGACTACCTGAAACCTGGAAAACCCAAAGGGATCTTTTTTTTAAAGGGAAAAAAAAATTTGAATTTGATTCACCCTTTTTTGATTAAGAAATCACTTAAAAGTTTTATCCTGAAGGTGTTTCAACATAGACCAACTTAAAGAACTCCTTAATGTTCCATGCGTGAAACATCACAACAGACCCCAGTAATGATCTATTGAACACACTGTTCGTCGTGTTAAAAGATAACATGTACACGAGGTGGCAATATTCAGCAATTTTCATAACACCATACTAAACATAGTAAGCAATATCTCCAGTTGTGATTTATGGTCCTAATCGGTACACATATTTCGGCTAATTGAATTATCTCTCTTTAATTCATCAAAAACCCTACCCTGATTCAATATGGTTCGATGACATGATGATGAATAACAGATCAATAAATGTTGAAATTGCTTATTCCAAGTGGATCATTTCCGGTTGTGGTGTTCTTATTAATTGATCCATGTGATCGTTATTGATTGAGTGGCTTTCATGGACTTGACAGCAAAGAGGTTTCTTTTGGTAGGCATTATATATATATATATATATGTGGGAATCCAACCGAAATCTTCCAAAAAGATTGGATTCTTCAGATGGCGGGGTTTTTATGGCGTGGTGTCAAAGGGGTTTTTTTAGGGTGTGTTATTTAAATTTTTTAAAATAAAGTAGACAACATAGTTCAAAAAAAAGAAACTAGGTTGAAAATAAAAAATTTTTTAAAAATTATAGGGGTATTTACGGGGAATTTTTCCCAAAGGGTGGGGAAAGGTTAATAACCCTTTATTTCCGGAAATGGGGAAAGTTAGATCACATTATTTTAAAGGGGAAAGGAATTGAGTTAAATATAATTCATTATGGTGCTAATAAGACTTACCGCCTGGGCGCGGACGAATGATAAAAACTCTTTTGGGTACTTTAAGATTTACCGCCTGGCGCCGGACGAAAATGCGCTGACGCGCGGGAAACACGACTTCTCTCAACGAATGTTGGTGGGCCTTTTGGCAAAAAAGGTTCATGTCGGCGTTTTTTAAAAGGACGCTAGATGGCGTTGATGTGGAAAAATTTTTTGGGTTACGGACCTCGGTAAATGTAAATTTTAACTTCTTAAAAATGGAATACCCTAAAAAATCACCCTCCTCTGACTGAGCTGGTCTCTCAGCTCTTACAATGTTGAAAAACTAAATTATTTACTAAAAAGCTAAATTGGATTCAGCTTTTTAAATTATATGAATGTTTATGCAATAACCAAAAAAAATATTTGTTCTTATTATAAAAAAATAAAAACAGATAAAAAAGATGCATACCCGATATTTACAATTCCGGATCAAAAAATAAAACATAAAAAAAAAAAAATATTCTATATTGCGATTTTCAATTAACTAAATCCCAAATCACAAACAAAAAAAAAAAATATCCTTCAAATGGGTCGAAGGAAAAAAGAATAATACTAAAATAAAATTTATTTAAAAAACGGAATAAGATAATTATTAAAAACAGGTTTCACCACATAATAGCAATTAATTTCTCGAAAAGATATAATATAGAAAAGATTAAATATAATAATTACTACCCAAAATTTAATTTGTAAAAAAATATTTCATTAAATCGCTGAGGTGGGGTGGAGTTCGGCCCCTTCGTGTTTTGACCAACCTTTACCACTTCATATCTATTTCAAAGAATTCACTTTAATTCATTCCTCTGTTTCAAATTGCGCATTATACTATTTCTTGAGTATCTTAAAGGGTTTACGTCTTGCTTAGAAGCTCTGCAGATTTAAAATTGTCCAATTTTTCCCAAAAAGTCTCGAAAACACTTTTTGATCATTTTGGGAAAAAATTTTCTAAAGGGTTTGACTTTTCTAGTTGAATTTTTCCCATTTTTTTCCTCTTCTGAGACATAAAAGCAGAAAAATTCTGCACCCTCATCTTTTTTTTTTTACCATTACGACCCATTGCATATTCCGATGAACTCGGACTATAATCCCTTTTTTGGGAATTGGAGCTATTTTTTCTTCTTTTGTTGTATGTCTTTCGGTTTAATTTTTCTGTAGTCAATACACATTCTCGCGATCCGTCTTTTTTTTTTACCTCGTCCGGTGAACGCTAGTCGACGAGGTGGTTGACAAAATTTTGGTTCTTCGTTTTTGGAAAATTTTTCAATTTGTGACGTCTTGAATTTTCCCTTTTTTCTGGCTTATAATCTTGTATTAACTTCTCGGTTCCTTCTTAATTCGGCAATTTTCAACATGACGCAGGTCTAGCTCTTCTTGAAGATTTTCCGAATTTGCATAATTTGCATAAGTGCTTGTTTTTTCTTATTTGTTAAATTTTAACTCCTTCTTTCGGGGAAAACTTATCGATGTTTTGTTAAAAGGTCTGACCCAATAACTGTTTGGGAAAATTTATCGGTAGGTACAACATGCCAAGTCAATGAATAGTGTTCTTGTAATCCCCAAATTCATGTTAAAAAGGAACCGATAGTTTTCTACCCCCAAATTTACCTGTAAAAGTTTTTTATTCTTCGAAAATTTTTTGTTGGGTCCATGATTCTTCTGTTGTGTTCTCTCGCAGCAAACTTACGGTACTCCCCTGTCTAAAAAGCGCCGTGATTTTCTTTTTTCCCAAAAAATATTTCTTTGGAGAAACCTTTCCCTTTGGTAGTGGCTTTTCCTCTGGCCCGTTCTTTGAATTTCCGTGACTTTGAATAATTCGTCTGAGCATTTTTTAGTTTGGGTTTTTTTCGTAATTTTTTTTTTGCAATCCCCTTTTTAATTGCATTGTCGACATCTTTGAACTTTTTTCATACTTGGTGACAGGAGATTGATAATGTTTGTTGAAATTTGTTGCCCGGGGCCCAAATCTGTTCTGTTATTTTTTCCAATTTTCTCGGTGCTTCATATCTACGATTTTTTCAAGGGGTTTTTAATTTCCCGGTTTCTTCGCAAATGGATTCCCCTTTTTTGCTTAAATTGTTTTTTAACGTCTTCAATTCTTCATTTTTTCTGCTAATTGAACAGGAGAGTTCATTTTGTGGCCATTCATCAAAAAGTAATATTTTTTAAAATTTTAAAAGGTTTTTTTGGAAGTTGATCCTTATGATTAGACCCAAAAAAATTTTTTCCGAAAGTATCTATCTTTAAACCGTCTTTTAACCCGTTTGGTAAGTATTTAATTCATGGGTGAAATCAATCCATGTTTTTTTCAGGAGCCTTTTGATGGAAAAAAAAACTGTCGAAATTTTTTTTGGTGTTAGCTTAAAAAAGTTTCAGTAGTAAGTCTTTAACATTTTTGAGTGAAGGGTGAAAACAGGCTCTCTCGCTATGATGTGGGAAAATTTCAGCCGGTAATAAGCCTAACAGATGAAACCCAAAATTCTTGATTTATATCCCGTATCTGCGCCGCGTTTCGAATAATTTGAAAAAGAAAGATGTCTTCTTTCAAATCGAAACGATGTTTTAAATTTTGACATTCTTTTACGTGAAATTTAGTATTACTGCCTTTGGATTTTCAGCACCTAATTTAAATTGCGCTTGGATCCTCCTTTTAATTCAAATTGTTTTTACGTTTTTGTTCATCAAACTTCTTTTTTGATGTTATTCTTTCTTCTCGTTCTTCTATGCGTAATTTTTCTTCCTTTCTTCTATGCGTAATTTTTTTTGCACTGGCTTCTATGCGTAAATTTTTTTTCCTTTTTACGATCCTCTACTATCGTTGTGTGTAGGTTTTTGGTTTTGATCTTCGTCATATTCTTCACTACTAGTAATTAGGTCTTTGAGGTAGCGATGGTCATGGAATTTATCGAATTTTAAATTTAGTTCTGTGGCTAAAGACGAATAAAAACTTCACGTCGACCTTTGCCGAGATAAAGGGCCCTTTTAAAAATTTTAAAATTTTAAATTTTTTTTGGGAACTAAAAGGAAATTAAAATGCACGCGTTCCAACAAAACAATGGTATCACTTTTTAGTATATAAATCTCGCTTTTTAATTAAAAAATTCTTAAAAATAAAAGGGAAAGCCCCAAAAAAACATTAAAAAAGCAATGAAAAAACTCAAAACTTTTTTAAAAAAATTTTTAGACCAATAATGTTTTTAAAAAAAAATAGTGTGAGCTAAAACATTTCAATCCAAAATTTAAATACTTCAATTATTAATTTCCCAAAAATTCTATAAAAAAAAATTTTAAAATATTAGTTGTTTTCCTTTTGTTATAATAAATGCAAAAAGAAATTTTAAATAAAAAAAAACTTTAAAATAAATCTTGTTTTAAAAAAAATGAGATTTTATTATAAAATAAAAATTTTTTTTCGAAACGAAACAATTGAAAATTAGTCACTTAAGGAAAAACTCAAAATATATATATTTTATTACAGCAATAAATAAAAAACATTCAGGATCTATCTCATCATCAAATTCAATAATAAGCCCCGTTTCAAATTTGAAAGCATAATAATTCTGTCAAAAGTGAACCCCAAAAAAATTCATATATTGAATGATAAAATTTAAACCCTTAAAATTGGATCATCTAGGATGTTTTTATCAATAAATTATAAAAATGAACGATGTTTTTAAAAGAAAGCAAAAATAATTCGGGGTAAATTTTTTCTCAAAATCAGGGGAAAAGATTAATTTTTTTACACAACAGCTGCGGGGAAAAAAGTAAAAAAGATCAGTAATAAAAATTGCGAAAAAAATTTATCCAAAATGAGGATTTATGAATCTAATCTAAGAAAAGGGACAGTCAAGGTCAGTGACGCAACAAAACAAATCCTTTAGTTTTGCATATTGTACAACATATCAAATAAATTCCCAAATTTGTTTTTTAAAGGTTCCCAAAAGGTAAAACCGGGGAAATTTATCGATTTTTTTTAATATTTTAAAAAATATACCTTATACCCCGGGTTTTTTGAAAAGCGGTTTTCTTTTGGGTACCCCAAAATGGGGAAACTTGAAATGGACTGGATCAAAGGATGACTAAATGTTAGTTTGTTATGGTTATGAGAGGCCCAAAACCCTTTTTTTTACATTTTTGTCAGCGTCCCCAATTTGAGCGTTAAGCCCAAAAAATTTTTTTAAAAAAAAAGGTTAAAGGGAAAAAAAGATTTTAAAAAACAATCCCCGGGGCGATCCCCAATTATTTCTGTGGGAATCCCAAAAGAAATCTTCCAAAAAAAATTGGATTCTTCAGATGGCGGGGTTTTTTTGGCGTGGTGTCCCCCGGGGTTTTTGGGGGGTGTTAGTTAATTTTGAAATAAAGTAGACAACATAGTTCGAAAGAAACATTGAAAACTAAACAATTTATTAAAATTATAAGGGGGGTATTTACATGGGGAATATTTCAAAAAAAATAAAAAGGGGGGATAAGCATATTTTTGGAAGAATAGGGAAGTTAGATCACATTACTTTAAAGGGAAAAGGAATTTAGATTAAATATAATTCATTATGGTGCCCAATAAGACTTACCGCCTGGGGCGGACGAATGATGAAATCGTTATGGTACTATTAAGATTTACCGCCTGGCCGGACAAAGGGTGACGCGCCCCAAGCGACTTCTCTCAACGAATGTTGGTGGGCCTCTGGCGAAAAAAAGGGTTTATGTCGGCGTTTTTTTAAAAAAGGGCGCTAGATGGCGTTGATGTGGAATACTGTTTTTATTAGAATTGCCGACCTCGGGAAATGTGATATGATCTAACTTCTTACAAATGGAATATCCTACATATATATATATATAATAAAAATGAAGAAGTACTAGGAACCTACGGGGTTAAAGCAGGAAGAAATTTGGGAAATTTACCAAAAAAGGGAAATGTGGGGGAAAAAAATCTTTGGACTAAACTGGAGGCCTATTATGATTTTTAAAACTGTATATATATATATATATATATATATATACAACAAAAGGGGTTTTAAAATAACATGTTAATGGCCCTTTATGAAGATTATATCCTTTAAAACTTATATCATAAACACTCATATAAGTTTACATCTTTTTTCCCCACACCTCTTAAACATCTTACACATTTTTGACAATCAACCAATTAAAAACCTACCAAACTTGGTTAAAATCCCATCTCGTTTTTCTATGCTTTGGGTTTGTGTAAAGGTTTTGTTCTCAAAAGATACGTTCAAAAGATACCCATTTTTGATTCCTTTGGGAAAAATCTGTAAAAAAAAAAAGATTTCGTTTAATATTTTTTTTTGTAATTGTTTTAGGGTTTTTTTTCTTTTTGGGGGGTTTGGGGGAATTTGCAGAATATTAATCAGTGGTTTTATCATACTCTCTGTGAGTTTTGTATACTTTTTAATTTTGGTTTTTTTTTTATATACTTTGAATTTTTGTTTTTTTTTATTTGGTTTTTCTACCGAGTTGCAAAGGGGGGAAAGGGTTTGGGGCCTTCAAACCCAGTTTAACCCCACTTATTCGGTCCTAAGTCCGGGAATTCATTCTGACTCCCATAGGTTCTTTTTTTTAGTTCCTTTTTTTTGTATTTTTTCGATCGTCATGTTTTGCTTTTATATTTTTATTACGTTATTTCTTGTTATGTTTATTATCTATTATTTCTGGTTTTTGAAATATTATATAGATTTCTTTTATATATATTCGAACGTTAATTTACAATATAGATTCTAAACTAAAAAAACTATTTTTAACAAAACCGCTACATAACGCATTCCGCTTGCTCGCTTCTTTACACATCTCGTCTCGTTTCATGTCAATTCAATTCAATTTATTTTGACAGTTCTGAGTCCTTTGTTTACAACAGGTTGTTCACATAGCGGGCGATAGAGGACGCAACACCGGTATTAAAACTGATGATTTTCTAAACAGAATGCCACCTAACAAACATTTCTAAACTATTTTTCCCCTTTAATTTGAAATTCCTTGAACGCATCACATGTATACAATTCACATACCAAATTTGGTAGCAATCCACTCAACCGTCTTAGCAGCAGGATGCTGTGTGGGTAAGGGAGAGCTTACTTACACTGTTAAGGGTACACCAATGGAATGGAACACTCAGATTTTTCCAAGACTTTTTACAAAATTTTGATTATGAATTACATTGCAAATTAAATTACGCAAAAGAACATTAACCATTTCCCATAAAACTTATTAGAAATTGCAAGTTTAGATTGGAGATCCTTCCTTTAACGTAAGATTTTTATCAGTTATTTTCTAAATTATCAACTTTATGTTTTAAATTATACAATTTTTATTTTTATTTTTTAACTCTTTGGTAGATTACATTTAAAATCCCTTAAGTCATTTGTACATCGAAAAATATACCCAAGGGAATTAACGTCTGGAATTTCCAACTGAGAATTAATAAATATAACATTAAATTTTTGAAGAAGTGAGAATTAAAAATTTGTGTTAATGAAAGAGAGAAACATTTCACAGAAACAATGAACATCAAAACGATTTTTTTTTTAATTAGAATTAAAGATGCAATGGAAAATTTATATCTGATTTTGAAATCCCGAAAGCATAGAAAAATCAGAATAATCAAGCGCTCATTACAAATAACGTTACAACTGTAAGGATAACTCAGATAGGAGCACATGGTATTTTCCCACACATCCGTACTTAAATGTCCTAAAAAACCCATCCAATATTTATCACCTGTCTATAATATTATCTTAAAAGCATTGCAAATAAATCAAGAAAGAAAGGAAGAAACGAAAACAATCCTAGTATGTAAATGAAAAAATTGTGTGAACTCGGATTTCTCTATTTTGTTTATTACATCAAGTAATATTTTATAACATTGATAAAACTATATATTAAAACTAGACATTTTAAGAATACTTAAAAAACACGCGATATGAATATTTACTTTTTTGTGCGCATACTTACTTCAATTTTATGCATTTCATTTTTTAAGCAGTTTATTTTTTAATCATTCTATATTTAATTCTACCTCTTTCAGAGTTTGAAGTTTTCATCGTCATCAAAATCTTTTTTCAAAAGTGAAAAAAACACAATTATTCTAACTTCAAAACATAATTTGTAGGAGGAAAAAAATATTCAAAACAAAAATTTTATTAATTGCTTAAGAAATATCTTAGTTTCTCTGAATAAAATTTTAAGTCTCACAAAATAGTAAGGAACAAAAGAAAATTATACCGAAAATAATTTTTAAAAAACATTGACTTTTCAATATAAATACATACAATAATGAAAAAATAAAATAATACATTTCTTTATATTGTGCTTATTCGAATATTATACGGACAAAATAGACTTATTCGAAACAAAATTAGCTCAAAAAGTAGACTAAAAGAATAGTTAACTTGAATCTCTCTTAATCCATGGATAAACTCAAGGCAAAATACTTTTAAAAACTCTATCATATAAATCTTAGCCAACATAATTCATTTGATCTCGCACTCAGTGAGCAAGTAGAGAATTTAGCAAGGCGACAAAACTACGCAGACATTGCTTAACCGCATCAGAAACAAAGCATTTTTTGCACCTGCTACAATACAAAATGTTTTCTGCGTTTATATTTCACTGAAGTTATTCTGGATCTTCTCGTAAGATTGACGTTGTTTAAAAGAAAAAAAAAAAGTTTATTTCCATATCCAAAAATATAACTAAACTTTTTTTTCTTTGTCCCACAATATACGAATTGGAAAATTATAATTTCGAGAAATTCAGATGGATCAATACAATTTTTACTCAACATAATTCAAATAAATTTTGAGCTACAGTTCATTTTGCCGAAAAAGCACACAAACAAATAATAAGACTAATTTTTTATGTTCCATGCCTTTTCTAATGAAAGTAAAATGGACATACATGTTTCAAATAAAACAGCTCGGTGAGAATCAATACAGTTTCATATAAAAAAATTTATTAAATAGCAAGCCTCAAATCAACTTTGAAAAACCTCAATGAAAGAAAATTGCTCTCGTTTAACACGAAAACAAAAACGAAAAAAATGTCATTTATATTAAAAATTATCCCTTCCAGAGAAGATGTAGTTTTCATGTATTCAATGAAAAATCTTATACTTCTACATTGAATCTCCATCCCGGTTGTAGTCGATACATTTCCTGGATGCGAAAATCGTAGGCACGCATGTCATAATGGTTATGTAGCATGTAAAAGATCCCTTGGTTCTGGTCCCTCGGCTAATTTAATCACAGCAACATTTTAGCATCCAATGAGAGCTTAAATTGTATTAATTCTAGAGTCAAAATTTGGTAACGAGAGCCGCCACTAGATGGTGCCACCATGAAATGGCTCTCACATCATGGGACTTGATGTATCTGTAAAGGCTTAGTTTCCAATATGCAGCCCATTAGTAAAGAAAACATTGAATCACCTCTGTAGAAGTGTATACTAGTGATGTTAAATGGCCTGCCATGAAACTAAACAAATAAGTATATTCTGGAAAAAAATTAAAAAAAACAGAAAGTGATGACTCTATTTTCTGATAGCATTAATTATTCTTTTAAAGTGTCTGTTTGGCTTGGATGTTCTAGGCAAAATTAAATCCTGATACAGGTTCGCATCGTCAGAGCTCAGGTGCCTCCCTCTAAGGAAAAAACTGGGTGTCAAAATTACCTGCGGCGATTGGTATCCGTCTATAGGGTGCCGCACTAAAAAGTGATACCAACTTCCAGGGGATGTACTAAGTCTGAAATGGTTAATGACCAATTCGCAGCCCATTAGAAATAAAAAAAAAATATTCCATATATAATTACACCTAAAATACAATCGTTTACCTCTCTCACGCACAGTACATTCAAAATAAGAAATACTAAAATTTGCCGAATGGGAATGATGTGCGTTAAATCTGCCGAGGCTCAAAGTGTCCGTTAACGTGGTACTGAAATTTGGAAAATGGGGTGCAGCTCAGATGTCATCGTCACCTGACTGTAATTCAAAGTTGTTGTGACTAATGCCACCTGATCGGCAAAGGCCAGATCGAGGCCCACGAAATTCATCATGGCAAAGGGCTAAGTGACGCCTGTCGATAGCCGTAACTCTGAGCACCATACAGGTGACAGAACGATTTTGCTCAATTCTACCCCAATTTAGAGGGAGAACACTCTGGGGGTGGTCAGAGGCCTCCCACCTCTCTTCCCCTTCCACCATCATCACGAGAGGACTTGGGGCTCGACGGCTATTTAGAGTACCCCCCATGCCGCGCAGGCACTATACATTTACAACCATCCATATCTTCTCCGGGATTCGAACCCAGTCTCTACGGCACAGCAGTCAGTGTCGCTAACCACTATACCGGAATTAAGTCCATCAACGATACACTTCGAGATACTTTGAAGTAAGATGTGAATAAATAATCAATACATATAAAAAAAATACATTGATTGATTACATAGATTATAAGGAATTGTAAATACATTAAACAAATACAAAATTATTAACATGTAACTTACATTTTATTAACATGTAACTGTCTAACTAATAGCAGCACAAATCTTCATTAATAAATAAAACTAGATCAAAATATCAAGCATTAATAATAATACTGAAATCTGTAGACGAAGAGAAATGTCCCGAGTCTCGTTGAGTGATACTACTGGGCACCGAAACTGATTTCTCTACACTTTCCCTCTGAGGCAAGAATAAAAAAAAATGATTACCTCGTTTTCACAAAAATAATGAATAAATCACAAGAAAATAGTAACTGTTTTGATTTAAATGTGATTTTATAGCTTTTTGCTTAAGCATAGTTTTTCGTGATTATCTCAGACAAAAGAATAAGGACATAGGCCAGCGTTTCTCAAACTGTGGGGGCATGATAACCCTACGTGGGGGCGATCATATCGAAAAGTACCAAACAAAATATTTTAAATAATTATTAATTTATCAAAAGGAAGCAAAACAAAATACATTCTGACTTGATAAAAAATAAAATGTACATTCACACTGATATAAGATACTTATAAATGGATTAGTACGGGAAAAAGTATTTAATAATTGATTTATCAATACTATATAAATTAAAAGCAAGTTTAGTAATTACTAGTGACTTCCATGGGCTTGTCATATACAAAGTATAATACACATATTGATAATATGCGCAGTTTATAATATTAAAGTCGCATTGTAGCTTTAGCATTGAAGTACATTATGATTGCATTCAATACATTGTTGTTGTATGGGGAGCGCGATGAAAATTATGACTCAAAATTGGGTCGCAAATATGGAAAGTTTGAGAAACCTGACATAGGCGAAACATTTGCGATCATATCATATGCCACCTGCCTTTATATTTTAACTACTTCGTTGCTACTTCTCGGATATTACTCGAATGTTCTGTAGCATTTACAAAATTTTTTTAATGAATCATAGGGCTGCTTAACATAAGAAATCACGCTTTTTTTATTTTTTTATTTTTGCTGATAATTATATTAAGAAATTCTTTCCCATTAAAGCAGTAATTAATAAAAACCAAAATCTAAATGGTTTTATCTAGAATGGATAAGTAAAATTTCCAGTCTGCTTCTAAAATTTTAAAAAGTTCTGAAGTGTTAATAAATAATTAAAAAACGTTCTTTATATTCTCGGTTTTTGTGAAAATAAAATAACACAATACTAACGCTCGGAGCATTGTGTGTGTGTGTATTTCCCACTTCCTCCACGCACATCAAAAGCTAAAATGTATTCAAATGATGATTCAAAAAGAACAAAATGAGCAATGTTCATCAACATTAAAAACTGGCCAAGCACCTAAACACGAGCCACGTTTACTTCCTGTTGTAAAATATTTCCTACAGCATCGTTTTCTGTTGTAGAAGAGCATTTAACAACAGCCTTTACGTACTTCAATTTTTAAAAAAAAAAGAAAGGAAAATCCCCAAGGAATTTTTCTCTACTATTAAATAACTTGAAAGAATTTCATTCGCTTTTTTTTCCCTCTTTCCCACCTCCACTTTGGTTACGCATCAGTGTACGACCTTGCTAGAATGCAAAACCTATTTAAATAAGCAAATTCAAGCTAACTAGTTGAAAGCCAATTTTCCATGTTTACACGAATTTCAAACTATAAGCAATTTTTAAGTAACAATTATTAAACAAACAAATCTTTTAACTTGAGTCCTTATTAACACTTAAGTTTCGGGTATTTTTTATAGTTTGTAAATTCGTTAAAAAGACATTCAAAAGGTTGAAGTTAATTTAAGGCTTATTATAACATTATTTTAAGTTATTGTTTGATTCGTTAGGTACAGTTTCAAAAATAAGTTTAAAAACTCTCTATGAATACTTTTCAAACATTTAATTTTGTTATTACCCTGGTTAAAAAAGTATACTGCTGCTATGATTACACTTCCAAATTTTGTAAAACAGAAATTACTTTGTTACTTATAATTAAAAAATTTTTTATATATTTATAAATTTTAATAATATCATTTTAAATTTTTTTTATAATATCATTATTTACTAAAATTGTATTATTACTTTGTACTAAACTAATATTCTAATAAAACTAAAGAAATATGCAAAGTTAAATTTTTAAGAAAGATTTCCATATTGGCAGGGAAAGATAGATTTCCTAAAAACTTAATTTAATTAAAATTTAACCCGATTCCCATTGTCCAAGACCGGCTTCCGTGTAGGGGAGCTATGCGCGTTAAATCTGTCGAGAGCTCAAACGTCCTCCCATTGGTGTGGTGTGGTAGTTAGGAGAGGGGGTGCAAGCTCAAGTGTCGTCCACGTCACTTGACCATGATTCAAAATTACGTGGCCAGTCGCCAAACGCCCTCGTGTAGCTGAACAGTGCGACGTTAATATTCACTCACTCACCCAGACTGGCTTTCAAGGGACTTACGGCCGTATCACAAGTATATTTTTCGTGCAATTTTTTCGTCCAATTTTTGGCCGAATCTGAGGGGAAAGGTTGCCGTAAGCAAAACGACATGCTCTGACGTCAGCCGCGCTCTATCTCCACATTGAAAAATTACTCGCCGATTTTTCTGCTTCGGAAAACGAACATCCAAAATTATTTCTTTCATTTCGCTTGCGCTTTTGTTGATGGTTGTAAACAGAAATAGAGCACCATTCTATTTAAAATATTATACGCCGTTAAAATATTATACATCATTAAAATATTATACACCATTAAAATATACGGCATATCTGAAGTGTTAGACGAAACCGAAGCCGCCATCTTGTTTATGACGTAGGGCACCGAAGAACCCCATTGGCTGGAATTTCAAGCAATTTTTATTTGGAACAATTTTTGAGCTCACTAGCAAAAAATTGTTCAAAAGAGGTTGCTATGGCAACTGAGTAAAAATTGCACGAAAAATTGCTTGAAACGTGTACGGGTGATACGGCCTTTAATATAAATTGACCTCCGGATTTTTACCAACTTTCTTTCAACCAAAAGTGCTTTTAAAAAGTTCTGCGAATTTGTTGTAAATATTTGTAATCCTTCATAACCTCAATTTTTCCCCCCTTCTTTCCTTTGAAGTGTAAGATTAGTACTTCTGTGAGACTCGTGTTATACTTTGTGGTGCACGGGAATTTTAAAATTGTTATCAATAAAAAAACAAATGAAAAAATCCTCATTGTAAAAATTCGGTTTTCTAAAACAAAACTAAAATGAAATTCAAGAGCATCAAGCAATCTCAGACTAATTCCTGCACAAGCCAAAATATTTCAAATAACAATTTTATGAAAAAATCCATGCAATTAAATAGAATTAAGAGAATTTTACCTAAGATTTTCAACAACGACGTAAGTATCGTCATCTGCCTTCATGAACCAATCGGCTGAATCGAGGTAGTGTTCATAAACATAGGAAAATGCTTGTTTTGTTTTCGCCCATAAGTGATCACGGCCCTCTTTAACGTCCAGCGCTATAGCAGGCAGTTCACTATCTTTTTTTGAGCTCATGAACAGGAGGGTATTGCATCGCTGACCCCAGGTCGCTTTCACGTGCTTGGCTTTACTTTCATGATTGTCAGGACCTGTCATAACCCAACATA
Source organism: Trichonephila inaurata madagascariensis (assembly GCA_019973955.1). Lineage (NCBI taxonomy): Eukaryota > Metazoa > Arthropoda > Arachnida > Araneae > Nephilidae > Trichonephila > Trichonephila inaurata. The sequence continues at coordinate 111,976 of BMAV01004509.1, read as the reverse complement.
AGACGCGCACTTTACGAGCAAGTTTCTCGGCTACTTCAGCTTCACCTGAAATAAAAATCATAGTTTTTATTAATATTTTAAAAATAAGTGAAAGAAAAACAATATATAAAAAGTTAAGAGATGATGAATATGCAATTTAAATGCTTTGAATTATAAAAACCAGTTACAATACTAGAAAAGACATGCTTTCTCAAATTTAAACAGAAAAAAAACGAATACTTTTTAAACAAAATTAGTTTTCAAGCAAGTTAAATGATCTGAACCACTGGCGTATTAGTTCTAAGTAGACCCTGCATCAAAATTCCTTCGGGTCTTTTTTTAGATACGAGAACCGCAGTGGCGTAACGTACACCTCTGCATTGCGGGGGCCCAGGGTTCTAGGGGCTCAAAGCTTATATTATGTAATGGTTTTGCAGGGGGCCCTGATATTCTCCATTACGTTACTGGAGAACCCTGTTAGTGGGACTGTTTAGTTACACATGATGGGGCCCTTGTAGCTTGGAGGTCCCATACCATTCATACGGCAGTAGCTACGCCCCTGATCCGAACGGTTTAATTTTTTCAATAAACATGATTTTCTTTCCTCATTTTTTTATTTTGTTTATAACGTAATTATTTTCAAAATGCACAATTATCCATTTATAACAAGATCAGAATTTTAAGCGGAATAGTGAAACAGATTAAAATAAAAATGTACAGAATACTGCAAACAACTACAACAGAGAAGGTGAGGAGCAGTTCATAAATTGATTTTTACTATTTCTTTCTCCTCCCCACTTCATAATTCGTTACCGTTTTTTATTCATTTTAATCAGCAAAACTTTTTAGATCACTAAATTGACTTATAGTTTGGCTACCTAATTTTATTATGTTTTTAAAATTTCTATTTCCTCTTATAGTAATTTATATTAATACGTATAAATAATTGTACATATACATTGATTAAACAAATTAATTAAAATGTCCATACAATACTCAACAATACACAATGTTAAATTCATTAAAGTAATACAGTCGAATTTCCATTTTACGAACCTCTATATCACGAATTTCTCAATTTTGCGAATTCTTACCTGGAACCAAAAACCTGGAAAGCAGGAATCTCTATTTAACAAATGTTCCACATAACGAACTTTTAGTTAACGCATGTGTTCCACATAGCGACTTAGTTAAATAGAGGTCCGATTGTATTTTTAAAAAATGGACGCTGGAAACAAAACCATTTGCAAAAATTTTGCAGAAGTAATCTTTCGGAATGAGAGGTCTGTTAATAATACGACACCGTTATTGAAAACGTATTTTACATTATAATATTTAAGCTTATATGTCCACCACCAAATGTAGCTTCCCACAACAAAAAGAGCCATTACTGTACAACGCATCATTCATCAAATAAACATTTTTATTTGGATATTATCGATGGCTTAGATTGAAACGCTCACACACACAAAAAAATACAAATACAAATTTGTGATTCCAACAAACGGTTTAATTTCTTTATTCATCCATTCCTTTTTTTAAAAAAAATAATTATTACAGAATTGTGAGTATTTAAGTCAACATATGATTCTTTATAAAGAGCTTTTATAATCTGTTCAACTGAAGATTAAAATATGAAGGATATTGTTGAAGCATGCGCTATGCTTCAACAATCAAGAATCCTTTTTCTATAACAGAATCGAACTGAAACTCAACACAGTTAAAATGAGTTTTGACAGTCAAGTCTTACTACTACATATTCAACTAAATAGGCGGAACATGAGCTGTCAAACGTTTCTTAATAATGCAGTTAAAATTCAGTACGCATCAATGAGCAGGTGAAGTTTCTCTTATTACAAACATTAAAAAATGTCCAATTAACACCAAAAGTTGAAAAAGCTTTGAAATATCCTGCATTGGGTCACATATATTAACAACGTCGGTATACACTACTAACCTGTATTCTTGATGCATCCTTTTAAAATCTTTCAGAAAATATGTGTGTGATACAAGTCAGCAGAAAAGAATCAAAAATGAAGTGTTTACAAAAAGAACAAAACATTAAAAAATGAAAAGTTGTACGCCAGAAAGTAGAGCAATATTTAAATACGCTGCTTTCAAACATATCACATTTTTCAGGATGAACTATAATACAAAAGCAGAAAGTAAAAAATACATATATATTTCCAGTACCACATGTTCTGTAAATGAAAAAGTATTCTGCAAATGGCAACGTACAGTATATTTGTAAGATTTAATGTTGCAAAAGGATGTCACGAATTTAAAAAATAGATAACAAGAATAAGCTGCACACAACTTCTTTGAATTATCACCTGCTTTCCCTCATCTAAATAAAAAATAAATAAACAAACAACGCATTGGGTTGTTCGAAGAGTAATTTCCTTTTTTCTAACAGAGTACTTATATAATTGTATTTTTTCAGTCACAACTTCAAACATAAGCCACATTGTCATTACATATTTTGACAGTTGATACAGCAAGACTTATTTGTGAGAAAATTTGTTTGATTTTAGCAATAATTTTTGCGTGTGTGTGTGTTTGGTGCCTTATCAAATATGGGATATCGAATGTAGCACTCTTTTGGCATATTTTTCTTATTTATTATAGGGAAGGTAAAACATGCTGAACAAACAAGAAAAAATTATTCGATGTATATGCAGAAGATATATTGACAAAACACCAACACCATAACGGCAATTTTGATGTTGAAAATGCATCACATTCTGGAAAGCCAGTTCATGAAGGCAATGCATAAAGGCATTGATTAACACAAAGAACTAAATAACAGCTCGTGAGATCGCAGAGAGATAAAATTTATCGAATTCGACCGTTCATGATCACGTGAAATACCTTGGTTTAACTTAAAAATTCGACATATGAGTTTCACATGTTCATACAGAAAGCAACTTGCTCTGTCGCATTGTCAACTGTGATTTGCTTTTCAAACGTTCAAAAAAGAATCCATTTTTGAAGAGAATTATTACTGTGAAGGACAAATGAGTTATCTAAAACAATGTTGAACGCGAGGGATCGTCGAACAAAAAGAACGAACCGACTCAAAGCACTTTGAAAGCCGATATTCATCAAAAATAGTGATGCTGTCTGTTTGGAGGGATTTCAAAAGAAATTTCCTTTTCAGATTCTATCTGACACTACCACGATCATTCTATCCCACACTAATGATCATTCATCAAATAGATAAATTGAAGGATTCACTCAAACAGAGTGTGCCAGAATTTATCAACAGAAAAGGTGAAGTATTTATAAAAATAATGCGAGATCTCATGCAAGTTTGATAACTCTTCAAACAGCTCGGATGGGAGGTATTACAACACCCACCATATTCTCCAGACCTGACACCTTCTAATTATTATGTTTTACTCTACACACAAAATAGACGACAAAACCTTTAATTCAAATGGAGATGTCAGAAATGATTTTCATCTAGTTTTTTCCCAGCGTAGGACAGAAGTTTTATAAGCGTGGAATCATGTTAGTGCCAGAAAAAAAGGGAAAATGCACTGGACTAAAAAGAGAATATATATTTCAATGAAATATTCATACACTTTTAGAAAATTGTCTTTCATTTGCACCAATGGAAGAAAAGGAGAAAGAAATTACTCTTTCCGAACAACCTATTAGTATTCAGAAGATATCTATGTTTTTAGTTGATCTATGTCTTTAAAAATTACAGAATAAAAGCTTTTGTTTACAATAATTTAACTACCGTAAAATCCGGCGCATAAAGCGCCCCTATACTTCCAAGCTGCTTTTTTAATTTTAAGGCAAATTCGTCGTATAACGCGCACTTCCTTTTTTATGAAGGGGCCTGCATGTACGTTGGCAATGCTATTATGTTTTAAAGCAATTTACTCAAGGTATTATCCAAGGATTTTGAAAAAAATTGTACACATCTCTAGAAAAAGAACCTTTTAAGTTCATAAGGTATGACATTTTTTTTTTAAATAAACAATATTCCGATCTTTGTTGAAGTTTATTTTATGCACATATCTTTTTTCATTATTATTTATTTTTGAAGCTATCATTTTTATACCCGGCGTATACCACGCAACCGTAAATTTCGATCTTATTTTTTGTGTTTAAAGTTTGCATTATACGCTGGATTTTACGGTAATTAAATTATTATAATGTATGCATTATATATATATATATATATATATATATATATATATATATATATATATATATATATATATATATATATATATATATATATATATATATATATATATATATATATATATATATATATATATATATATATATATATATAATGCGAGACCAACACGTTTCATAACAAAATTTATAAAAAGTAATTGTAGTTTAACTATGAAAAGGTTCGTGTAACTTCGGCGATATTTTAAAATTAATTTGAAAGCAACTTTTTTTAAAAAACGAGCACAATAAGCGTATATAATTGAAACCCCTTTAAGAATATCAATGTAAAATTTAAATTCAATGTAACCTCGATAAATAACAAGCAAACCAATGTGATCTTCTAGCTTTAAAAAATTTCCAATTCTTATTTATGTTAATTAAGTCATACATGAGATTTACATATATTTGGCAAAAGTTACCCAAAAACATTATATTTCCCCGTTTTTGAAGTATTTAAAAATAGCTTATATAATGAAAATTACTATCTAAAAGTACATAAAATATTTCTGCTCGAAACATTTAAGTTCCATCACGCGTATATTTCATAATTATAACAAAATTGGACATTATAAGGGTAATTTAATATGATCCAATAAAAACTGCATAAATTTAACAAAAACTAGATTGAGTTAAAAATTTGAAACATTTATTCCTTTCAGTTTGTTTACACATTCCGACAATGTATGCAGAAATATTAAATATGCCCAATAAAGATAGAATTATAAGAAAACAAGACCAAGAAACACTATTGAATTGAAAGAATCGAAAATTCCATTCTATTAAAATCGTTACACATATTAACCGACTTCTAAGTACAATACATGTATATTATTTCAAAAAATTCGATTAAAATATCTACAAAAGAATATGAACATTGTATTAATTACTTGTTAAATTTAAATGAAATATCATTATTAGTATTTTATCTAAAAATAAACGTAAAGCTGAAATTTTTGTGTAATCAAACTATAGATAGCACAACAACAAAACAATTCAAGCATAACCATTCCAGGAAGTAAGAATAGTTTAAAATATAGCTCTACACCCTCCCCACTCTTCATAGATGACAGCATTCGTAGGTGTGGTTAAACCTTTAATTTACGTACAACAATAATAGATTTCAAGTCCTAGATAAGCGTTCTTCTTCGCTAAATTCTTTTATGCATATTTTCAGTGGTGAGAAGAGTATGCAACTATTACACCGAGTACGGATAAAATGAGTAATAAAATTTAACTAAATGGCTTTCAGGCATTCATATGCCGGAGAGAGAGATTTTTATATCTCAACTTTAAATCACCTAGAACAATAGGATATTTACGAAAAGGATAGTATTTCTCTTCTGTGAATTTATCATAAGAATGCACTGAAAACTGGCATATTGCGTTAACATTATACGATAAATAAACGAATCCGGAAAATTTGATTACTAAATGCAGTGTGTTTTGAATAAATCTAATTTACATCTGATTATTCATATAAACTCAAAGATATAACTTTGAAATTAAACACGCGCATTGACTTAAAATAGTGGTCGCCAAACTTATGAAGCGTCTGTGAGGTACACAGTACCATTTTTAAACCCTACTGTGAGCTCAGTGGCGCACACAAGGGGTCCTGGGGTCCGGACCCCCAAAAGCCCCTTGATTTTTTCCGATTGATTACAATTTTAAGTATATAGTACGAAAAATTTAATTAAGTATTTGTTATTAATGATTAATTTTATTAATTAATGCTAATTATTTATTCAATAATTAGTTTTATTGTGTTTTGTTCCCGAAAATCGATAAAATTAAAAGGAGCATGATACAAGAATAGTGAACTTTCAACCCCGGACCCCCCCCCCCTTGAAAAATTCCTGTGTGCGCTACTGTGTGAGCTACTAGCTAAACGAATTACCAGCTTTTTAAAAATATCTTACATTTGTTTACTGCCTATAAACTGACATTTCCGGAAAATATTAAATCAATTTTAATTAAACCGTATATCTCTTTATATACTGACAATACTTATAAGTACCACTCACTTTAAAGTTACACAGAATAACCATTTTTACGAATATTTTGACTACTTAGCAGGAATATTCTTTGAAATCCACTTCCAAGATATATGGCAACACGGGTTCTATGATGAGTATTTTAGCGGGGAAGGTGAATAGTTTTATAGCAGAAATTGCGTTTTCAGCTGAAGGCGATTTGAGCAGGTTGCGAAGATTATCATTTTTGTCCCCAAAAAATAGTTAATGTCAGAATTTAAGCGTCTTATTTTTTTTTCTTTGTATGTTAATGAAGACCTTAGAAAACGATTTGACTATTTATTTTAAGTGAACAGTGTATATAATAAAGTTTACAGTGAAATATCTTTAATTAATTAATTAGCTGTAACGGATTAAATTTCCCAAAGTTGAGTATTTTGCGTATGTATATCCCTTAATTTTCAATGTAGTGATTCAAAAAAAAAATATCTATATATATATTGCATGAAAAAAACTGCAGTGTACCATAATGCGGTAGATAAAGGGATATAATAAAAATTTTAAAAAACTGAAACTGAATTGTACATAAGAAAGAAATTAAAGTATAGTTAGTAGTAACGAACATTTGTAATCACAGATTATTTTTAATCAGATTTACTCACTCTAATGAGAAGAATAGAATGAGAGAGATGTCTTTAAGTTTTTTGATGTTGGTAGTAGCTGCCATTCGAATACAACTGCCCAAGTGTTCATCAATGAGTCTATTTCTGTATTTTTATATTTAATCAATATCATACTGGAAAGAGAAAAATATCACATAGATATGAAGAGCTGAACAAACCTGAACCAAAATTGGGTATTTCTCTTCAAAGAATAAGAGGTCAAATATTTTAAGAGCTTGAAGAAATCGATTTTACAGATAAATTATTTTGGAAGTCAATCAGTACAAACTCCATCTCAGCATTGTCGTCCCGAAATCAAGATGCTCTCTGATACAAGTAGAAAACTCTTCAGGATCAGTCTCTTTAAAAGGCCAAACGCTATCTACCAAAAATGTCCCCGCAGCTACTCATAGCTCACGATCGACTGATGCTTATTAATTTAAAATAATGCTGAGAGTTTCGGGGAGAAACCCTTTCACAACAAAAGAATAAACTTCACTTCCCTGTTTCCTGTATCTATTGAGTATTTTTGCATCAAAAGAGCTTTTCTCTACAATTTGACTGTCAAACGTACGAACAAGAGCGACGACCTCAACAAAATAAAAAGTGAAAAGTTCGGCAACCACTGTGACTCTCTTTTGCATAACCTTTTCATGCGTAATGTACACACAGAGAGCAAAGCGCTATTGAAGTCTAGTAATTGCTATGTCCAGTAATAGCACACCCAAATTCACACATCTGTCAATAACCCGTCCTTGGCCAAAAATGCATCCAAACAAGTGGCTTCTGTGTCATCCCTCCCATCATTCCGAATGAATTGGTAACAAAATGCGGGATGATTCTGTTTCCACTTCCGTTTGAAAGCATTTTCCCCATGATTCTAACGATTGCAAATCATCCATTTTACTGTACGACATTGTTCAGTATTATGTCAAGATTTTATTTTCTACCTACTATTATATTGTTACGCTTGACAGCAACGATACACCCTTACTTTGGATAACATCAGACAGGAACGTGGTCATTTGTGGATTTAACAACGCCCAAAAGCGGAGGAGTGTTTATTGGTGTTACTGGGATGTTTCCTACTTTTTCATGATCACATAGAAGCCGAAGGTCAACAGGAAGCGTCCTCAAAGATTTGCCATCATTGCTTTTATGAATGGAGGAATTAGTTATCAAAGCTACGAATTAGAACATAACTCACTCAGCATTTGTTAAATAAATACAAAGGTTACATTCGTTAGTTGTAAATACGCGACAATTATTTCCCATGCAAATTATAAATAATGAAGAAGGTCAGTTCTAAAAAAACATAATTTCTTTTTCACTAGATGAACCTCCTGTTGCAATTCATACTTCAATTTTTTTTTAAATAGAAGTTCGTGAATAATATATATCGAATCAAATAGAAACAGTAAACGAGAAATTATTTTCCAGTGAGACTAAAAATCCATTTCTAACTCTACATTTTAATATAACATGTTATAAAAATTGGGGATTAAAGAACATAAAACTGGAGAAAAATGTATTCCTCTAAAAAGGAATAAAAAAAACTCGAAAGAAATGGAAAATGCCTTACTTACAAGACATTATGGTAACAATCAATTGAATATGAAAAAAAATTAATCTTTTAACTTGAGTATTGTAGTAATAAAATTTTGAAGGGTTGAAATAAAACATATGAAACAAAGGATAACATGAGGATAAATCCTTTTAAATGTAATAGTTAAACATAAATGAAACATTCCTTTTCACACGCTATCGAAAAAACCTAGAATTAGTTCATAGATAATGTCTCTGAGCATCAAATTTTTAATTTTCACGGACGAACGATAACCAACTGAATTTTCCCATTTTAAAAATTGTAAAAAAAAAAAAAGAAAGAAAAGAAATAAGAAGGGGAAAAAAAACAAGGAAAAACGTTACTGCAATTATTATTTTTTTAATTCTGTTGTATAAATTTAAAAAACAAATTCGTAGATATATATATACCATATATATGTACACAACAGATAATATACAGATTCTATACAACAAATTAATAACTTTTCTAATATTTTATAATTTTTCTCCCATTATAGAATTATAGAATATATTAATTTATTACAAAGTATCGATACCAGTAGCGAAGAATTTACAAGCGTTATTAGAAACATATTTGTAACCTCATTCTAGAATTTAAATCCTTTGTACAATTTTTTAATTGTATTTGATAAAAAATTAATTATTCTTTTTTGTTAGTTTAACCACATATCAATGATAAACACGATATGTTAACAAGTTGCCAAAGGTAGTTACCCTATTAAAAGTAATAGGACAAAGATCACAATATTTTGCCATCACAAACGGCAATAATTCAGAGCGAACTGATATTGAAAACGTAATGGAAACTAACTATTATTCAAAATTGCAAGGATGAAATATTTCTCATTTACATTTTGCAAATCTAATATAAAACTATATCTTTTTCTTGCAAAAATATTAATACTTAGAATGTTTCGTTACTTTTTTTCAATTGCTGATAATTATAATCATAGGCAAACACGACTCAGCAAATACTTTTTTAAAAAAATTTTATTATAATTCCTGGGGAAAAAAGAGGAAAGAAAAATTTCTTCCATTTCATCTGAACAACATGCACTTTCCCTTTTCCAACTCAGCATGTACGTATTGTGAATAAATTAATAAGTACGTGCTGGGATAGCAATTTTGACAGAATTAGAGCTAGAGAAAACGAATATTTATTTAATATATAAAACAATAGCACTGAGGGTGTTTAGGAAATTAATGAGAAATGTTATGTAATTATTTTTTCATTGGTCTTTCGAAACCAATGATTCATTTAATAACACAAATAATCGCTTAATGATTCAACGCTCAATTCGCCTTATATTTCAAAACGAAATATAAATACAGATTGTAAAAATTAATTTCTTGTTAAAATATTATTAAAGTATCCTATTATTACATACTTGGGACATGAAATTTTTTTATCTGCATTGTGGCTAAATATTATATTCTCATAAGCTTTCCATGAAATTGACAACTTATAAATTTGGAGTTTTCACATAATACGTAGCCTTATTATAAAATATTCGTATTGTTACAAATTTAAAGAGGGGGAGCAGCCGATGATTTTGACTTCAATTATTTGAATAATAACAATTCATTAACGGACAAGAACGAACAGATGACTACGAAAACAAATCGACGCGTATATATGTTGCTCTCTAACATAGTTCCACTACCACAGGAACTCAGACAAAGTTTCTCTCTCCTCTCATCACAATCAACGCACAAACAGATTCTGATCTCGACTGAACTGACTTCTATTTCAAAGGTCCTTTTATATAGCCTCATGATAACTTCTAGAAGGATACATGTATCATAGAGACTTCTCGGTGGTTCGTTGGCGATATCGTACTTTTTGTCAAAAGGCGATAAAAAGGCGATCTCAAAGGCGATAAAGTCACATTTTATATGGTTGTAACTATTTTAGTTTTCAATTCCTACAATTAACTCACGGTCTCTATTTATTTATTTATTTATTTATCTTGGTGGAATTTTCAATCTTTAATAAAATATATTTTAAAGAGCTCAATTGAGCTGAAATTTTATATGCATGATTATTTTGGATGACAATACTATAATTTAATTATAATTAATAAAAAATTAATTGATTAACACTAATTATCTAAAGAATAACAAATACAGCCACGTTGGCATCATTTTTGGCGACTTAGTGATCATTTTGGCGACTTGTATCAAAACTTGAAAAGGTTTTTTTTTCACGTTATAAAGCATTCAGTTGAACTGAAATTTTATATACACGACTGTTTTGGATGACAATACAATACTTTCATGATAATTAATAAAAATTAATTACCCCTTAATGTTGTGATTCTGTCATATGTATATACATATTTATATTAATTGTAACTTTTTAATAAGTAGCTAAAATAAATTTTTTCTTTGTTGATCTAAGTAGGAATTGACTGATTTTTTTATTATTATTATTACTTGTTCAAGTTCCCGCTGGGAAGAAAACTTTCCCTATAAAATCCAGCCTTTAGCATTATTGCAGCAAAAGCACACAAATATAGTATTATACATACCAAGTAGTATAAGGCATTTTTGTTTCAGTTTTTAACAATATAAAAAATAATATTATGTATCCTAAATTACACTAGCACATATGTTAGGATTATAATGGAAACTTTCGATACAAAAATCAAGAATCTTTAATAATGCATTAAATCTAAATCATTAGTTAGACTAGATATTTGTACAGGAATAGCGTTTAAAATTCAAACTTGAAATGAAAACACGCATAATTTATGATAACTGCTGGAATACGTACAAATTGTGCAGAAATAATAAAATAAATCTATCTCTTTATATTCAGGTTTATAGTGATAAGATTTATCATGTTTCAGTGCAATGGTATTTTGCATCATTCATTGCCATATATTTCACACGTTAAAGAAACTTGTTATCGCGTTCAAAAATTTATGATCATTGAATTAAAAATTAATACATTTTTAGAACGATTTTACCAAACTGTCAGGTCCCGTATTTTGCTTCTACACATGAGATAAAATTAATTCATTGCATGTTTGTTACACTTAAGTAGATAAAATATGCCACAAAAAGTATAACTTTCTTTCCGATTAAAAACTCAATGGAAAAGTTTGAATACTGAAATGTCTCCGGTCCGAATTTGGCATAATTTTTGTGTGGGGAATAGGAGAATGTGTGTGTGAATCACAGTAATCAAAATTCTCCTCTCCCCAGAGGTAACAAAAATGAAGTTTTATTAATTCTACTATCCATGCAATTTGTGGTAGAAACGTGGTTTATTTCTCAGTTCCCATCCAATAGAAATATATTTGGTAAAATTAATTTTGTTAATATGTTACACTTCATTAATGTTTCGACACCAGCGTCATTCTTAGTTCATATTTTTATCTCCATCAATTTTTAGAAATACAAAAAATGTATAGTTTACAATATTCATCCCGTTTAATCATTATATCATATAATTGCATCTGGGATGAAGGGATCTTTAAACATAGTAATATAACTAAAGAATTAAAATTACTTTGCACACAGGAATCTTTATTTATACATTTCAGATTTTTGAAAAACCAAAATACTTGAGCTAAAACTGAAAGACTGAGAATAATAGTATTAAAGTATAGTACTTCATTTAAATACAAATGTTAATTCATACAAATTTAAAAATCAATTATAAATAACATACTGACTTTGAAATATAACAAGGCATAAAAATCGATTTTTCCACACTTACCTTTTTTTTCTATATAAAATAATTTTTTAAAAGAAATAACTTTTTGCTATAATTTTGTCGGTCTGTATTTGTAACACTATGTTCAATCAGAATTCTATGTACTGATCAGATTATTTATTCGTAATTAATTTTTGCTAATGCTTAAAATGTTTACAATTGCATAACCTAAAAATGAAGAAAATTCATAAATTTTAAATTAGAAATAAATTTTCTATTATAAAAAAAATTACAAAAGAAAGAGGGCAAAACCACTAAATTTTGGTCTTAACACAACATGAACATTCAAAACTCAGAGGAGGAAGTATTCTAATAAATGGTATTTACGAACAAATTGCTGACACAATATAGTAATCAAATAGCTCATTCAATCTAAAATGATGTCTGTAAATATGGTTATCCTATTCTAATGTTTGCGAAACAAATGTGACATATGACCTTAATTATTCAGTGAAGGTGGAATTAAGGTTCAATACAATACAATTTCTTAATCAGCACTTCGCTCATATTGTCAATACTACGTTGTATTGGGTGTTTAAAAAATTATCCATATAAACACAGAAAATGCAATAAAACAACAGACACTGACTGAGACACAAAGAAGTTTGACTTTTCGTTACGGTGATGAAACGATTCAAAAAATGAATCTTTCTCAGCAGATGTAGTTTAGATCTTTTCGTACTAGAACAATAACAGCAAATTAGTATGTTTAATTTATCATTTGCACTAATATTTTACGCTTTCCGAATATTTGCTTAACACTTTGTCAGAAAAAATGTAACTATTAGATTTTCGTTTGTTTCTCATATTAACCCACATCAGTAGCGCACACAAAAAATTTTCAAGGGGGGGTCCGGGGTCAAAAGTTCACCATTCTTGTATCATGCTCCTTTGGATTTTGTCGATTTTTGGAAACAAAACACAGTAGAAAACTAATTATTGAATAAATAATTAGCATTAATTAATAAAACTAATCATTAATAACAAATACTTAATTAAATTTTACGTAATATATACTCAGAATTATAATCAATCGGAAAAAAAATCAAGGGCTTTGGGGGGTCCAGACCCCCCCCCTTGTGTGGGCCACTGACCCACATTAATATCAAGAAATGTTACATAAAGATTGCAAATTGAATGAGCAGAGTGGTCTTCAAACTGTGTTCCACGGAATCTTGGGAGCTTCGCGAGACATGCCCAAGGGGGTTCCACGAGTAATAAAAATTCGAAAAGAAAATTATAAATGTGTATGCAAAACAGATTTGCATTCTCTACGGAGCTGAGACACATGGAGCTCAAATTAATGTTATTAATGAGTAAATTTAAAATAATATTCAAAAATTTTAATAAAAAATACAATATTTTTTAATTACCTTGACATAAAGTAACTATATATAATATGTTGATCTAATTTAAATATTCTATGAAGATTTGTTCTTCTTCGGGTGGAATGGGGTTCTCCAAAATATCTAATAGTTCTAAGGGTTCCATGAACCAATAAAGTTTGAAGACCACTGAATTAAAGCATTCAAAGAGTACTGACAAAAAAATAAATAAATAAATGAAAGATGTTGGAAAAATCTCACGAATGTTTTAAAACAGAATAAAAACAACAGTATATGTTTACAAGTTCAATAATTAACCATGTAATTCCATATTTGTAAACGAGAATAAAACTAAATATTTACCTCGATTAAAGTCCGACTTACAACTTAGTCGCTTAGAAATTAGCAATTATAAATTTGAAAAAATTAATAGTGTTACTTATTTGGCAACTGAGATAAATAATAAAATTGAACTGACCCCAGAAATTTATAAAAGAATCATTGCTGCAAATAGATGTTTTTATGCCTTGAAGAGTTATTTAAAATCCCGTTTTCTCAAATTAAGAACTGAATTGCTTCTTTACAAAAGTCTTTTTAGATCTGTCCTGACTTACGCATCAGAGACATGGCCATTGACTTTACGTCATGAGGAAGCTTTGGGAATTTTCGAGAGAAAGATCTTACGCTGCATTCTAGGTGCAATTCAAGTGAATGAATCATGGAGAAGATCTAGCTTAGATCTCTAAAATATATAAACAACCTGATATTGTAAAATTTGTCAAATTACAGAGACTTAAATGGGCTGGTCATCTGGCTAGAATGAATGAAGATCGTTGCTGCAAGAAAATCTTTCTCGCAAAGCAATGGGAAATAAGACCTCGGACTGTGTCAAAAAAAGACCTAAATATTTTAAAGGTCAAAAACTGGAAAACAGTTGCCAAAAGTAGAGATGCCTGACGAAAACTTCTGGAGAAAGCCAGGGTCCACCCAAAGCTGTCCAGCCATTGAAGAAGTTTCATATTATTACACCAGCATTGCAATTAAGTATTCTCGCAGATTTTCACCCCCTCAGGGGGCTCACCTTCTTTAGGTGGGTACGGGTGTCACAATCCCGAGGTACCCTAGTGATCTTTTCCTTTTCCCAAGGGGTTTACTATCTTTGATAAACACGGGTGTCACGACCCCCGGGGTACCCCAGTGATCCTTCTCTATTTTCGACCCTGCATCTTGTCATCCAATTTCTCCTTTTCTTTGTTTCCCGTCCAGACCACAGACCTATGAATGTTTGGCGCAGTATAGCCAAAACTAGTTCTTGCACCATAAAGCATCAAACTCAAACGCAGATTTTCACAAGCGGATGACGATTGGAAAAGTTGAATAACAGATAACACTGATGTTCTTTCTCACACACACACTTCTATAAATATATATATTCAAACAATTCAACATCGGAGAGAAAATTTACCAAAGATTTATAAAAGTTCAAAAAACAACTATATAAAAAAGCATGATGCAAAAAAAACCCATTTTTAGGCAGATAAATGTGTCAATGTTCATGCAAATTCGCAACGATTCTATTGGTACAAGTGCTTAAAATATTGCAGTTTTAAAATTTGAAACTTTTACGTAAGTACACGTTTTTGTTTTAAGTGGAAACTCATTAACAATATGATGTAGAAGATGAAATATAGAACATATTTCATACTAAAAAATTGGTCAGTTCAATAGAAATTAGTATCACAAAATATGCAACTCTCTATAGGATAGCGAAATCAGAAAATAATATTAATGCTGGAGAATTTTATACCTAAAAGGTGTTCGGATTTTGATTCCTCTTTTTTAACATTACCATGGTGTAAATAAGCAACATCAGCACACAATCTGTTAAAAGACAATAGGTAATCGCATTGCTCATCAGTCGAACTCAACAACAATTATATTAATTTTATAAATATTCCATTCCAACGGATATTACAGCAGACGGAAATAATGCGCTGCATGTCTTGTTTTAGAAATTCAAACGGGGACTGGCAGTAGAAGCTCAAAATAATAAAATTTCACATTGTCCCATAATTCGAATCATGATTTTTACCTTTTTGTCTCCCAAATACAATGAAACTTTAATCTGACATTTAATGCTCTCAGAATAGCGATTGGTTATCAGCGATACAATCACGGAGATATAACAGAAAAAACCGTTCCTACGGTAAGCATAAATAGTTTATTATCTGAAAACAACTATCAGAGAGGGAAAAAAGTAATTTGAAACACCAAAACACTTCTCTATAAATTAATGAGGAATGTTACAATAAATGAAAGATGAAACATTTTATTTTAATTAAAAACACACACACACACAGTGAATATACTTAAAGAATTTTAATGATTTAGAATATTTATTAAACAATTTTTATTTAATCGAATTCTTGTTTGATGATATCCAAACAGAAAACGTTTCATCACGTGACCAGATTGGGCAAATTTATTGAACTGGATACAATTATTCGCAATCTACTCAAACAGTAGGGACTACCCATTCTGCAAAAAAATGCTTAATGTTTGTAACTTGTATTAGTGTCCATTCATTGTAATCTTTTATTCCGCAGAAATTTCAATAACATGAATATATATTCATGTTATTGAAATTTCTGTATAGAAATAGCATTTCACAATTGCTAACAAAACGTGAAATTTTTTATGGGATGATATTCAAATATCTTTTTGTAAACGTGTATTAAATTTTCAAAGTATGAATAATGAAGTAGTACAATGAATACAAGTACAAGGACAAAAAAAGTAAATATAGCAATTTATCCCTGAAGATAAAACAAAATATATGAAGAATTATTTGCATGTAGAATGATTACATTTTCATCAAATGCTTTGATGCATTGAAAATTTCATTCCTCAGAGATTTCACAAAAAAAATGTCTGCAATTTCATAAAATCTTAATTTCCATAGTATAAAACTCAGCATCTCAATAACAACCTCGATTCAAAAATAGAAAGAGGAAATACGGCTGAAAAAAAAACCCGTTTGACCAAGTACAATCATTCAATAATTATTAGATCATTATTAAAAAAGATCCCATACAGTACTAGACGAATACTATCTATGTCACCAAATTGGTATTCTCAAAACATCTCTTTCAAATCAGATACCAATTTAAGAGAATGACTGGAAAAGTTCACTAATAATTAATATAAAAAAATACTGAACATACGTGTATTTCTAATTCATCAAACATAGTTCAAATGTAAAAATGATTATACTTAATTCATATCTTCGATGGTGTGTGCGTGTTACGAAATTTAATATTGGAACTCTACCAGAAAATAAAATAACATATGGCATTATTATACGAATAAGTGAGGACTTTCCTTGAAAAATGTCCATTACTTTAATAAAGGTAGGCACTAAAAGTTATTTAACTTAGTTTTTATGCGCACGTCTAATCGATTACTATGAAATCGGACCCTTGGAGAATCAATTTAAACACAACTGTAAGAATATGTAAGTTTTCTACTAGGAACAGAATATATATATATATATATATATAAAAATATAATATATAATAATATATTACTTATATATATATATATATATATATATATTATATATATATATTATATATATATATATATTATATATATAATATATTATATATAATATATATATATATAATATATATATATATATATATATATATATATATTATATATATATATTATATATATATATTATATATATATATATATTATATAATATATATATATATATATATATTATTTCACTTTCATCTAGTTCAGAGGTTTAATTTTGTTTCCAAGTTGCTATATAAGCACTGCATTTTGATTATCGTAATTGAAATATTTTGAATTAATGTGAATAGAATAATCGTTATACACTGCTAATATAAATAATTTTTTTAAAAGTAGTAAAAAAGCATAAAACAATTAACAGGATTCTTTAAAATTACATTTTTCCTCCAATTTTAGAAATATTTCTAAAAACATCTTAAATTTCTGAAAATTCGCAGATG
The DNA here is from genome assembly GCA_019973955.1 of Trichonephila inaurata madagascariensis. Taxonomy (NCBI): domain Eukaryota; kingdom Metazoa; phylum Arthropoda; class Arachnida; order Araneae; family Nephilidae; genus Trichonephila; species Trichonephila inaurata. The sequence continues at coordinate 94,483 of BMAV01004509.1, read as the reverse complement.
AATCCTTAAAATAAGCAAAATTACTTTCAGAGATTGGACGAAAAATCTACTTTTTGAAAAACTTTCCTTATTTTCTGCTCTTTTTCCGATGCTGTATATTGCATTTCAATCGAGGCGCTAGTCAAGGTTTGAAGAGGAAAAGTAGAATTTTCATGGAATTTATATTACTTTCACAAATTCAAAAAACAATAACCTCAGACCAGCTTTTTCTTTTCAATTTTTTTTAACACTGCATAATTTCAACTCAAAACAAGGAATGGTGTGTAGCAATTTTTTGTTCAGTTTATAATAATGTAATTTGCTACAATATCTTGGTTGCAAAATGTAAATATGGTCACAGCCTACCATAAAAAAAAATTCTACGATTAAAATAACAAACATCAAAACTTTATGGGCGATACCCTTTTTACAGATGCTTCATAAATCTTCAATTTGTGTGAAGTACTACATGACACCACCAATTCACGATTATTCCAAAAAAAAATGTTATAATCAAATTCGCATTCAAATGCATTTTATTTAAATATATTGTAAAAGTATTGTTATATTCTTTACGTAATTTAAAAAAAAAATTATTAGAAAATTCACAAGAGTCACGAAAAGAGTGCAAAATGCCCTTAAATGCATTATATATAGCATATATTATCATATATCACCACACACATTTAATATTAAACATTTTTTTTATTTCTAATGGTCTGCGGATTGGAGTTTGTCTATTGCAGACCTGGAAGCTGGTATCACTTTTTAGTGCGGCGTCCTATAGGCGGATACCAGTCACCGCAAGTGATTTTGACGCCCAGTTTCCTCCCTGGAGGAAGGTACCTGAGCTCTGACGATGCGAACTTGAACCAGGATTTAATTTTTCCGAGAGCGTCCAAGCCAAACAGACACTCTCGGGATGTTTTACATGCCGTATAAACATACGACATGGCGGCTGTCGATTTTCTGCATCATGACTTGGACCGGGGTCGAACCCGCAACCTTGCAGAAAGCCAGCGACAAACCAACCACGCCACCAACGAATTGATAAATATTCTCCCACAGAAATGTATCAACAGGATTCCCATATAATATTGAAAATATTAATTTAGGAAAGTAACCACTCAGTATTTCTATTTCAAATACCCGAATACTGATAGAAATTTTAACAATACTCAACCTTAACGTTTTTAACTCGTATGAAAACATTCATCTGAATATCAGGTGACACATTCGATCGATAGAAATGAAAACTATCATATCCTTTTATCTCTTATAAAAATATTTCATTTGAAGGAGTTACATACAGAAAATCTTTTAACACTTAACAGTACTGCAGAGACATTTTTTCTTTTACTCTGTTTTATACGGTGTCATTCACAAAAAGAACCATATGGAAAAATACCAAACCTAGATTTTTTTAACTAAAATAAAATTTTAATTTTGCGCTACGATTTTGAATTTAATCATTATTTTTAAATTTCTGTCTCGAAATGTTTTTAAGTATTTCTTAGAATTTCCGATACTATTCAATATAGTAATTTTTTAAAACTGTTCTTCGTTTAGAAATAATATAATTTCAAATTGCATGCGCGTGTCTATATCAAACCAAAATAAGTGACAATTTTATAAGTTACAATAGCAGCTAATTGTTAAGGGATAAAAAATAACAAAAATAATAAAATATTATATTTAATCATGTTTTTGAAAAAAAATGTTAGCGTTTAAGCAAATTTTATTTTTAAAAACTTTTGCTCACCAATACAGTTACAGTAAAATACAATATCATTTTAAAGTACAGATACGTCAGCGAAATATGCTTACATTAATTGAAAACCTACAATTTTTCATTCAAATTGATTTATTGATAGTTAAGTAACTCCGTATTCCGAAATAATAAAAGGGATATTGACAAGTAGCTCCGTAATTCTAAGCCGCGATCAAGCGACGAGGAAGACACTTGTGTTGGCATCCACTCTCTCTTTTCACTTTCATACCATTCCTACTTGAGGACTTTAAGCTTCGACGGACTTAATGTGCATCATTCCCTCTCCCAGAAGGGTTGTTTCATGCAAAAGTCATGATTCGAATGAAAAGAAAAAATAAGGGTATCTTCTGAAGTTGTAATAGATAAAATATTTATTGAACATTAAATTTACAAAACTAGATTTTAATGGTGAAGAAAAAATGGAAGTGAGTTAAAAGTTTATTAAATAAACATTTTATATATGTAACCTTAAAAAACAAAATATAATCTTTTGTATTTCTAAAAGAAATAAATTAAAGCAAAAATATTTTATCAATACAGAAAAAAGTTTCTACCTCAAAAGTGATACATTTTTAAACATTTAAAAAATCACGTAGCCATTTCATATTTTGGGGGGAAATGTTTAATTAAGGGAAGTTTATTTCTGAAGTAATACCTAAATACTGTTCGGATTTAAGATTAATTAATACACGACAAATTATTGATTTTCTTCGGAAATCACAGAATGCATATTGGAAAATATTAAAAGCGAAAACTATCGAATATATGACATACAAAATTCTAGATATAAACTTTTAACCATTTATGTGATCAACATAATAAAAATTTCATAATTTACATTTAAATTTTTCGGGAAGGGGGTTGGGTATCGGAACTAATTATCTTCCACTATACATACAAAACAACAATACAACCAAAAAAATAATGACGTAAAAATCCCATTTACATTAAATGATGCTTGTCATTATTTCAAAAGACATGTGGGTGAACACATTCATTATTTGACGTCATTTGATACGCAAATATTTTACCGGTAGATAGATGTGAAAATAATGACTCAATTGACAACACAAACATCTGTTTGGTCAATTCAATCCATTATGCCATCAGCTATTTTAAGCAAAGAAAAAAAAAACATTTATAAAAAAATTTCACACACACAGTTAAGAGCAATCCATCTTTTACAAAAACATATAAATAAATTTTAAAAAGTAAACATATTATTCAACTGTGCCTTATAGCGACTAACTAGATAAAATGCACAACGTTTTTCTGTGAGGTATTTGTTTAGACGTTCTTACGTATAAGGAATTTAACGTTTAAATTAAATATATCTGGATGCTTCGAAAGAAATGCAATTTTTTCAAATTTATTTTCCTTGTCAATAGAGTTGAATATTGATATAAAAATACTGATAAATAAACATTGATGTTCTTTTATTGATGAAATTTTAACATACCCATCCCACCTCCCTTTTTGGGGAAGAGAGATAAAGAAAATGCAGATAAATACAAATACAGATAATACATAATTTAACAAAAATAATACAAACAAATAATATACACTTTAAAGACAACTTTGAGGTTGTACAAAAACAATTCATGCAATTTTATCTCACAGTCATATGAGCATGTGTGCTTCTGTACACAAATCGCTTCAGAAAATAAATTAGTATAAATATTAGTATAATTCAATGATATTTACTAAGCGAGAATATTATGCACACAGTGAGATATACTTTGGGATAGTTATTATTAATTCAGTAATAATTACTCAATCAGAAAATTACATAACATTACTGAATACTTCATACACGAAAGACGAAGAAATAATTACAAATGTAATATGGTTAGTTCACCTAAATCCATGCATCACGCAATTAAATCAATGCATCAAATTGAACATGGTAATACAGAACATTATTGTTGTTTTAAATCCTTTCGTCGTGCACATTTAAGTGCTATCGAAATCGATCAACTGGGAGATATCTGTAAAGTTGCCCAAAGTCGTGACTATATCTCCAAGCAGAGGAATTCCAAGTCACGATCGTCGGATGATACATAACAATTTATTTGAACAGTTAAAAGTGAGAAATGTTCAAGCTGAATACACCAATACTAAATTTGTAACAATCAGTTCGTTGCGTTCTAGAATCGATGCATGAAGAGAAAGAGGAGGAAAAAAGATATTCAGAAGCACAAGATTCGAAGAAAAGGTTAATAAAACATTAATAATTATATTAAATGACAACAAAAATATGCATATTCTGTGCGAATTAATTTGTTTGTGCTATTTCTTGAGTCAAATACACATCATAAATAAAAAAAATGAATAAACATTTACAATCCCGAACGATATTTGTTTCAAGGAATTACGACACCTGCACCGCATATTAAACCATACACGCGCGAAGAAAAAACGAGCATACGTTGAACGAACTACGAACCCGTACAGAGCACAATATTCAAATAATATATAAATTCATTCTTTTTTCTTCCTATTTTATTATTTTTCTGTAAACAGGGAAATTTCCCAATTTCTACTGATTTTAGTATTTTTGGTGTAAAATAGTTTCGAAAATTCTTAATAATCCCGTGTTAGTAGCAGTGCTTTATTTGCCACATTTAATCCTTGCAAACGTATCAAACAAATTGAAATTAATGATTGACCTTATTAAAAATGGCTTTTTGTTTGGCGTGTTTTTGCACCCTTCTTCGTTGATTTTTTTTAAATGGTTTAAAGAAAATAACAAAAACCCCTTATTCATATTAAAAGTGTGGGGGAAAAAAACTGGGGTATTCTAAAATATTCCCAATGACGCTTGTTTTTTAAACCCGTTTAAAAGGGGTACGAACTCTACATGGCCAATGATGAGCAATTTAACAAACTAAACAATATAGGTTTTTCAAGCCATCCCTCTCTATCGAAATGTTAACCTTGTTTGACATTTAAACATCGAAATGTTAATCAACTATTTAAGGAAAAAGGGGGGATCCGAAAATCCAAAGGGAGAAAGATGCAACTTTTGGCTTAATGATTTATATACCCCCATATCCTTTTTCCCCGCCAAAATTTTTTTTTATAAAAAATCCTTTAAAACTTTTTTTTGTTTCGTTGCTTTTTTTCCTGGGGTACATATGAAATACAAAAATGGGGGAACAAAAACATATAATACAAACGAAGTAAACATTTTTACAAATGATAATCCCCGCATATAACAGAAAAAGGGGCGCTTCTTTTCCCTTCGAGATGGGTCCCTTTCGCGAAAGTCCCCTTCTTTTCCCCCAAAAAAAAACAACTTTTCCCCGGGGTTCAACCAAAACTCACTCGGTTACAAGCCGAGGTTTATATCCACCATACTGGCTGGGCAGCCTTAAATATTTTATATGCTTTAAATATCCAGGTAACTGGTCTCTCCACAATCGAGTGCATTTACGTAATTTATTGAAATAATAATCAAATGTAATTGCACAGTTTTCGCTAGCATTTATTTAATAAATATAAAGATAGCATAAGAATTAAAGGCAATTCAAACATTCCAGATAACTGAGGTTGAATATAATCAAAGCCGCACTTAAGACTACACAATGAATAAAACAACTCATAACGTGATCATATGGCAACAACGGAACACCTGAACAATTCTTCACAGCCAAAATGCTTAAAACACATAGACTTAACATTAATCATGCAAAGTCTCTTCGTAAATCTGCAAAAATGAGCTCGATTGAATCAGAATTTGCATCCATTACTAGCCGACGGCGAGAATCGTGATCTTACCATCAAACTATCGAATCAAATAATACGTATTTTGCAACAATTCAGAAAATTGTAAAACCTACAACAAAATGACCATTTGAGCTGAACACGTAGCCATTCACGATGCTATATATATATACACTGAGTTTTTCAATAAAAATTTCACACACTTAAGGTATCCGACTACGTTCGGAACCGTGATTTTGCAAAAGCGTATAAATGGATAATATTTATGATTTTAGTGTCACTTAGATTAGAAAATGTATATAAAATTGTTTTAAGAATAGTATTACAATAAAAAATTATTTAGGTACAATATTTTGACAAAAAATGAACATAGAATAAAAAATTTTCAAAATATTCTCCTTTTGTGAAAAATGCTTTTATTATAATAATATTTTCCTGTATTAGCTCAGACTCTGTACAGAGGCTCAACTAGAATTTTGAATATATAACTTAGAAGTGGGTTTATCCATGTTTTACGACAACAGGGGGAGAATTTTAAGAAAAAGCCGATAATTATTTAAAAATGGTTGTAACTCGAAAATAATGTAAATTTTTTCAAAACTATAGTTGAGCCTCGACAGAGTTTGACTATATACAGGCAAAATATTATTATAAATATAAGCATTTTTCACAAAGGAGAACATTTTGGAAAAAAGGTTAAATTTAATTTTAAGCCGAAATATTGATTTAATAACTTTTTGTCAAAATGTCCTTAAACATTTATACATCACTAATCTAAGTGACACTAAATATCATGAAAATTATCCATTTATGCGGCTTTTTAAAATCACGGTTCCGAACGTTGTCGAATACCTTAAAGAGGATGACAGTACACAAACAAAATGAAAGTATATTTAGTTAGCAGAATCAAAATGTGTGTGTTTGAGTGTGTGCGTGCGTGTAAGATAATCAAGAGGGTGCCAATTTATGAAAATAAATAAATGGTTAGAAAATAAATATTTAAAATACATTCTAATTTAAATAAAAACCAAATATGCAAATTTTAACTAGATTTTATTTAATTTTTATTTACGCCACATAGTTAAGAAACACGAAAGTTATTGGAAACTAATCTCGTAAATTTGAGCCATGATCAAGTGACGTGGACCACACTTAAGCTGGCATCCCATTCTAAACTTTCACACCAAGCAAACGGAGGATTTGGGGACTAGACGGATTTAGCGAGGATCTGTCCCTCTTCACACGGCGAGTCTTCAGTCGTACCAGGAATTCAGATTGGCAAATTCATAACTTCGAAGAGAATCTTGATTTCACAAGAAACAATAAGATGTTAATTCAGCATAATATCAGTTTCTATAACTTGAGGGAAAAAAACGATAAAAGAAAATAATGCAATTAAGAAGCATTGTTCACATCCTCTTTTCTTTTCTTGATTGATCATTCATTAGCATTGTTCTTTGAAACAACACGTGAGATTGCATCAGTCTCTTCACACTTGAGTCTTCAGTGGCACTAAGTTCCGAGTCCGGGACCATGACTGTGTCCTTCCAATTTTATCTAAAAAGAGTCTATACACAAATTTCTGTGACGCTTGGGGAATTGCCATAGGTCTACAAAAATTATTTATGATTATTGTTTTATTAACAACGCACTGATAAGCAACACGAAAGCTATTGTCTAGGTCCTCGAAATTTCGAGCCACGGTTAAATAACATTTTTTTAAACCCCAAAACCCCGTTTTGGCTTCTTGCCCTTTGACGCCAAACCCCCAGTACCGACTGACGATGGCATCACCCGGTTACCACCCAACGGCTTGGGAAATGGTAAATCCATTCTGGCATGGCCCGGTGGGGAACCCGGTTAGAAACCCACGCCAAGTCAGTGGATGTAAAGTTAAACAACAAGATGACGTTTAAAAGTAGGCCCCCCCCAACCCCCCTTTCAAAAATTTCCCCACACTATGCCATTGTAACACACTATTGATTTTTAACCCCCTTTACCGTTTTTCATTGGGGCAGCCCCTTTCAATGAAAAAAACCCCATGCCCTCGAAAAAAGGAAAGTTCGCGACCTGACTACTCGGCTGTCGCGGTTGCAGCATTTAATTATAGCTCTAATTTAAAAGAAAATGAAACAGTGCATATCTGAAGAAAAGACCGGAACACAATTCTTGAGCAAAACTGAAGCTGTCTCGTCTGTGACCCCTTTTAACATTTCCCCGCCCAAATTTTTCCCCGTCCCCCCACTGCAAAACCAGAAAGGGTTCCCCCGTTGGACTCAAAATTCACCGCTAAAAAATTAACTGTTGTGAAGCATGCATTAATTTTGAAAAATTACAACATAAAAAAATTAAAAGTAAAAAACTGAAATTAAATTTGATTTGAAAAATTTAAAAATTTTGGGGAAAATTTTCCTTTTTTATTTTTAACCTTAAAAAAAATTACAAAAAAAAAAAAATAAAAAATTTAAAAAAAAAAAAATCTTTAAAAAAACAAAAATACAAAAAAAAAATAAAAAAATTAAAAAAAAAAACAAAAAAAAATAAAAATTAAAATTAAAAAAAAATAAAATTTTTTTTTTAAAATAAAAAAAAAAATATATATATATATATATATTAATTTTGGGAAGTGTTCTCGATTTTAAAAGGTCCCCCCCCTTTTTGGCCCCTTTTGTAATTAAAAAATTTTTTTAAAAAGAAACTTGTTTCTTAATTATAAATAATAGTTTTAAAACTGAATCAAACGATTAGGATTGTATAACAATCTACTTTATATTTATTTAATTTTAATTTTATTTTTTATTTTTTTTATCTAATTTCTTTCTTTCTTATTTTTCCTGTAACCTAATTATAACACAAAAGAATGACAGTTTTTCTTAAAATAAAAAATATGTTTTTAACAGTACCAAGTAGTATTTTAAAAATCATAACTGCAAAAATAGTTACACCTACAAAAAAATTAAATTTTTGCAACATTTGAAAAATAAAAGCGGTACAAAAAAAAAATTTTTTTTCAGGTAAAATTACATCATTTTTAATATATTCTAATTTGAAAAAGTAAAAACATTCCATACTTATTTTTAAATATTATCTTGTAATTAACAGAGAATAATTAAATGTAAAAAACAAGAGATATAATCTTCTTCTTGACTTCTTCAAAAATCAATTCTACAAAATGGGAATTTTTAAAAAACTTCTGAGCCCCCTTAATGGACTGAACTATTTCCCCCTCTATTTCCCCCTTGGTTGGAAATTTTAAATAGAAAAGGGAAAAAAAAACTTCCCCCTCCCTTACTTCCCCAATACAAATTCAAAAAAGGGAAAAAACCAAAGCAAAAATAAATATCACCCTTTCCCTTTAAACTGAACTAGGGGTTTACACTATCATTAAAATATGTCCCCGGGGTTTGCCCCCGTTATGATTTTTTTTTTCAACCCACATCGGAGAAAATAAATGGAATACTATAAAAAAAATAGAATTGTAAATTATGTAAAATATTTTTTTTTTAAAACCCAAGTCTAAAAACTGGACAATGATATGGTTCGCTAGAATAGGAAATGCAAACATTCAATGGAAGCGAAATTTCAAGACATAATGGAAAAGCTATTTAACTGCAAACAAAAGTACAACTTGAGTTTTATTCACGAGAAAAAGTTACTGTACTTCAGTGTAGTCACCAGAAGTAAAACAACAAATAACTGAACAACAAGAATAATAAACGTGCAAGGTGCAAAAGAAAAATAAATATAATTCAATAAAATAAAAATAAGTAGCACTTCGTCCCCTTTCCCCCAATCGAATAAGAACCCCTAAAACCCGGGTCCCATACGATTAAAATCGAAATTTAAAAATAAATTTTTAAAAAAAAAACACGGTATTTGCTTTGACCTTCGTAACTTAAAATGTCTCCTTATCTCATACCGTGCTATACAGTTTGTAAAGCTGCTGTATACGTCATATTGAAATATTTTTGTTTCCTTCTTTCACACACAACCTGCGTAAATATCTAAATTTGAATGTTTACTTAAAATTTTCAAAAAAAAAAAATCGAATAAAAGAATTTGTTTTATTATTATTCTATTTGTGTTATCTATAAATATTACCAAAACGTTACTCTATTAAAGTTTTTAATAAACTAACACATGAATTCATAAGATACCAAAACATAAACACACATTCCTAATTAATTTAGTTCTAATAGTAAATAAACAATTACAGATGATAAAATAAAAATCCCCCCTTATATGAAAACTTAACATAAAAAATTTGATCTCCGAATAACAATAAAACAAAATAAAATGTTTGCAAAAAAAAAAATTAAGAATAATTATTTTAAAATACTCCATCAAACTTAATGAAATAAATTTTTGATGCATATTTTCTTCTAGAATATATACAATAACGTGTGTATTTATTTTTATGCTTTTACAACTTCTGTGGATATCTTTTAGAGGTTAAATTTTCGAAAGATAGAGGTGTATTCTGAAAGAATCTATTTCTGAATAAAAATAGCTTACTTAAGGTTTTAAAATTGCTTCCAGAGCGTGAAGGTCGACCTTGTCTATACATAAACAATTTTTTTTAAAAAAAAATCAAATACATTTACCAAAGAAAAGCCTTAACAATTCGCAATGGGAAGATTTCTTTAATAAAATACAAGTTCGAAAAATTGAACTCCTCGTATTGTTTTACTTCCTACCTTGAAAAAAAAGTTTTTTTAAATTACATTCAGCTTTTCAACACAAGGAATATAAAATAGCATATTATATTTTCATGTGAATCAGCGAACACTTTTTACGGTCATTGAACATTGAAATAAACGGAAAGTAGTTAACAATTCGTAATGTTATGTGAAGGCGCAGTAAAAATAGTATAAACTTGCAGCTGTGTAACTACAACAAATGAAAAAACATCGATTTTGATGCGAGAACGAAGAGATGATTGAAAGGCCATTAATGTTCATGTTATTATTTGCCAAAGAATGAAATGTGCTTTTTATTGTGATAGTTGCCGACAACAAAGGATAAGACAAAACAAAATTCTCAACTACAGGTTACCTCCCGTGCAAATGAATAGTGTGAAACATTTCCTTACGGTAAGTAGACTGCATTTTAAAAGAGAATGCATTATAATTTGAATACGGAAATACATAAATTTCAAATATATATTCATTTATGAGTTGGCAAAACGCCCTAGAAGCCGTAAATGCGACCTCACAAAAATAAACACTATTTGAGCGCAAATCTCTTTGTTAGTTAAAATAAACGTAAAAATGATTTGTTTAAATTTAGTAAATTTTCATTCACATCTGTATTCAGTTTTGTTTAGAAATAATTTCTTATATATTATCGTTACCTAATACAGAAAAAATTGACCTTTACTATAACACCTCATAAGTGGATGATAACTTTTAAACGCAGGGGGATTTGCAATCATTTAAAAAGTTGATCGCAAATTATGATTTATAAATAAGTAGTATATTTTCTACGCCAATTTTTTTAAGGGGTGTTGGAAAGCTAAATGTTATTTTTTTTGACAATTTGAGATTTTTACATTTTCAAATTGTACGGATTTTAACCTTTCTATAAATACCTTACTTTAACCTCAAGGGTAATTAGAAGCCCTTAAAACCTATTTTTAAATAATCGTTGAAACTGGGCCACGCCCATTTGAATGGCGGAAAATGTAAACAAAGTACTTCGTTTTTGCTTAAAAGTTGAACGTCTGATATAAACCAAAACATTTATCTTTTATCGTAAATTGAGCCTTTTATTTTTTTATTTACTAGCCGATTAGAAGCCTTACTGTATACATTTAAATCAATTTATCTCAAAATGTAAATTTTGATGTTCGATGTACCTTTTCTGAGAAACTACTGTTCACAGGTATGTAAATTTGTTATGATATATTTATAATGAGGGCTAATATATACTGAAATGAGCTTTTTGTAAAAAAACTCAAACATTAATTTTTTTTAAAAAATTTATGTGAAAAATGGGTCAAATTTCACAAAGTTTGATCAAATATTTCTTAAATTATTAAAAAATTCAAAATTAGCTAAAAGCTTATTTCAGTATAATGAGAAAGGTGCACTTTAATTGTATGAAAAAAATTTCAAACATGTACATATAACAGATTTTGAGAAAAGGTACATCGAAACTCTCTATACTAAAATTTAACATTGTTAGTATAGAGAGAGAGAGGTTTTCAACTCCCCTTAAATAGCCAGAGAACACATACGTATTTCTTTCTAAATCCACCTGAATAGAATTTCCGTCATTTCTGGTAAAAGACTACAGGAAAAATAACAGTAATACCGCAACTCACGCGATCTTTTGTTTAAAAAAAAATTGTAAAATTGGTGAAATTGATAACGTGATTGAAGAAACTTTCGATCTTGCCAGGTAAATAAATTTAGAAGTGAATATGTGATAACGCGCGCGTTCAAGAACTTCTAGATTCCCACAATCAGGAGCTGACAATTGATGAGCTCATAGAAAATGCAAGAGCAAAAAGTACTTTTTTTTTCAGTGCTTTTTGTAAAGTTTTGACAAAACAAGTTGAGTTCTTCGCCTCGGCGCTGTTGCTGATAGTAGTTTAATTCAACTTAGGAATATTTAATCCGCTTCTGTTTCAAATAGTTTTCCTATTTTAATTAAATGTTAATTTAATTTTAAACTGAAAGTTGTCTGTGTTATGACAACAATGTATAAAATGTTTTATGATCTTTAAGCTTTTTTTAATCTACTTCAGATTATTTATATCAGAGACAAAAGTTCTGCAACTTAGTTTTGCTGTGTTAGTATTTTCCTCTTATCACACATTTGCATTTAGATTTCCCTTCATTCATTTTTATGTATCTTTTCGTTACGTTAACTTCCTCTTTTAGATTCAAATCTTTGTTTTTGATTAAAAAATAATTATTTCGTTTACGGACAAATTATATTTTGTTTTAAATTATTTAAAATTAAGTGCATTTATTAACGAAAAAAAGTATTCTACATGTTGGGATATATTGTCTTGATTGAGTTACACCCACATTACAAAAATGTTATGCTTGCTTGCTAAATTTTATTTTTAAATATTTAACCCCTGCGAAGGACAGGTATTCCAGCTAGTTTTAAATAAAGTATAAAAAGGTATATATATTAAACCATTTCAGGAACTTAAAAAAGAAGTTATTTTTAGGCTATTGATATTTTTTTTACACGATTACATATAAAATTAACATGTTTTAAGATAAATAACATTTTAAGTCGAGAGATATTGTTTTAACAAACTATATTTACTTCATCCAATAGACGGCGGTTTACATAGCATTAAAAAAAAAAGGCCAAAAACCCTTTTCCCCGTAGTGAAAAAAGAAATTTTTTTGCCTTTTAAAAGAAATATTCCCGGGAAAAAAATTTACCCATCATGTCGAAAAAAAAAAAAATAGGTTTTAATGTTTATTTTATTTATTACTTGAAATGAATCTATCTTAAAAATTAGTAAGCAGAAACATACGCGAATTGAGCAAAATACATCCCAAAATTCCATTCATTTAAAAGTGCTTTTTTTTAAATCTAAGTACCATTCACTACAAAGTTGCTTATTTTTTCTGGGAGGAGGGGGATATGCAAACTGAATTTAATTTAGTCCAAATACTGCGAAAAAATATTCTCAAGTTAATAAATTTTGTATATGTATTAATGTTTCAAGACCTTTTATGGAATCGTAATTATGTTAAGTCTGAGGTAAAGTTTTACGATGCATATGTACAATTAAAATTATTCAAAAACAATTATAGAATGAGAACGACAAAACGTTATCAAGATGAATTATTACATCACGGTAAAAGATGCAGATAATAACGATATTCATTCATGCGAATATCGTAATAAGGGCAAAAGCTTCATCGTAATTAGGATGTTTCCACTTCAAAACTTTTCACTGATATCTGATAATTAACTACTCAGTAATAAGTAACTTTCAAAAAAGATTTTTGGAAGTGATGAAATCGATTTTAAGCAATTTTGCTACTTATGTACAATAGATAATATACAACTTCCATTTAACGATTTCGAGAGATCTAAACTTTTTAAAAATCTTTTTTGGATCAAATTATCACAAAAATTGTCATTTATATATCTTTTGAGAGGTGATTAAATGTCATATCTTAATTTTATTTTTAGCTTTTTAGATTGAGTATACGGTTGTGCGAGAATCGCATTGAGGCGTCCTTCGATTTGTCGATAAAATCTTTCCATATATTCAAGAACATAAAGAGAGGATCTACAAGGAGATGTGGGTCAAGTTTTGAATATCATGTCTATCTTATCAAGGCAACAAATGACATTATCAAAGTACAGACCCTAGCAAAAGATAAGAAAACAATTGAAAGTTTCCGTAAATTTTTTCATTTAGATGCAATTCATTTTAACTTAAAATAAATAAATAAATAATTTAAAAAGAGAAAACAACACAAATGTGGTAAGTAGATAATGCAATCACTATTTTTGAATATGAGGATAAAATACAAAAATGAATTTTATTCAGGTTAATTACGCTTTATTACTATTTACACGCGTTCAATCATAATTCTGGTTAGTCAAATTATGATTTAAAGCGAGAATATAAATAAGAGTCTTTGGAACTGTATTTTTACAAGTTTAATTCGCAATCCGCTACGACCAAAAGAATAAATACTAAGGACAATAAATCTTACAACTGAACAGTTTTTCTAAATTTCATTTTTCTAATGAAGATTCAATGATTAAAACAAAAATTTCATAATATATCGGAAAAAAATTTCGTAAATAAATATTTCATATGCATTAATTAATATTTTAGTAATAAAGTAATAACAAAAAATATTCCGAGGATAAAATCATGAAAAAAAATTGTTCCAATTTATTAGTTTTTTAATGTTTAAAACACCTTAAGAGTTGAACATATCGAAGAAAAAATTGTTAGAAATCATAAATATTAAACAATTAAATCACCCTAAACACCCAGGTATCGATTTCGATTGATGATATCATAATAAAACGAAATAATAATAAAACACAAATTATAACCCTTTCAAATTTTATATGCCGGGGAATTAAAATAACATTCATTTTATGAAAAAATATTATTATAAAAATTAAATATATTATTATAAAACATAAAATTATACAAATTTTTTAAAGTTAACGTATAATATAAATACTATATCGAAAAATTTACATTTAATGTTTTTTTCATAATTTGCTTTGAGGACTGAAATACGATATCCCCACCCATTATAAATTTTGGTACTTACCTATTATACCGTCGATCAATTTCTTCAAATCAAAAACCTTCGCCAAATGCCGCGATATGTTGGCAATAGTAGAAAAACGTCTTCACCCAAGTTACAAAACAATATGACAGTATTTCAGTCCTTTGAATTGGCGTTAACGAAATTGATCGATAGTATATTTATATAAGTATCATTTATACCCTTTTAATTAAATATGCCAGAATGATCCGAATTTTAATACATTAAATTACTTAATCCAGTAATAATTAGTATAAACTACTAATAAGGTCTTTGTTAAATAGTCGGCCAGTAAGCAAAAATGCTACCATTATTTCAGAAACAAAATGACAATTGCTATTATAAAGAAGATTACAAATCTATATTTTAATGCTTCGATCATTCTAAATCTACACATGTTCAACAAAAAGCAAACAGAAACCTGGCTTAATTATTCGTTTCATGGGAAGTTTTCGTACAATATTCGTACTTGAACTTATTCAGTACATTATACTTTGATCCCATGATGAGAAATAAGCAATCTTAAAGCCATAAAACTATCTTGTTATGTTACGAAGCGTAAATTTATGATGAATCTGAATTTTTCAAAATTCCAATATTTCCTCAGCACTTTTTTTCATCTTTTATTACTTCAATCTTTAAAAATACTTTTTACAGAAACGAAGTAAAGGATTTGATTGAAATAAGGCTGAGGAACTACGGATAGCAGTTCAAAATTTCGAAATAAGCAATGAAAGTTATTTTATTGTCACACCTAAGACCTTCTTTCCCAATTTTCTGCTTAATTTTAAGATGCTATCAACAATTACTAGGATATCAACTATGTTTTAATTCTAAATAAATAAAACAAAAGTGGGCAGGTAATGGTTTATTTTGCTCAGATAACAATAAAGGTTTAAGCAATCTAATAAAATGAATACGTAGAATAATAATAATAAAGATGCGAAATAAATCCTTTTCAACCCAGTCATATTTTAAAATTGATTTTACATATTGAATTAAATCATTTTCTTCTTCACGTAATTTAAAAATTGGGCGTAAGCCATTTTAAAATGATCAAAACTGTTTCAATTGTCTCCAATGATAACATGTTTTTTCGTCCAACTATTGAGATGATATTAGGGAAAACGCTCTCTCAAGATTTACATGTAATGAGCTGGAATGATGTTTAATATCCATTGTCTGTATTAGGATTTGAATAGTCGTGCGGAGACGCCGTATATCCGGTGGCATACTGGGACAAATAGTAATAGACCATTAAGCAGTGACGATGACAATCACATTTATGCGGGGCGTGACAATTCTCAATCTTAACACGATTGGCAGCGAAAATTGATCTTCTTACAATTGTACACATAATAATGCATATTTTATATTCTTTTTTATCAAACTTTTTGACATGCAAATTTTAATGCGGCTGAATTAATAAAAGTGCTTTACTCAGGTGTTATACAATTAACTAATTATGCCTTGTTGAATTATACCTGAATGCAGTCTACCAATGAATAATAATAATAATAATAATTCACTCTTTTATCTCTTAATGCTTTTGAAATTAACAATGAGATTCCACTGAGTCTGTCTAAAATATATCAATTCAATGAATGACACGCCTATAAAGAACTTTTTTTTTTTTTTTAAGTTTTCGACTTAAAGACTAATCATAAGAAAGCATTGTGATTTTAACGACAAGATTAGCGAACAGATATTGTTTTGAAGTTAGTATACACACACAAATTAAATTTATTAATTTGATAACTTACTAACTGAAGTTTAAATACAGTGTAAATTATATATACAAAATACGTCATTTTAATAATTATTCAAGCACTTGAAAAATACATCCTATAATTATGTAACAGACTTGTGTACAGATTTGGACTCATTCAACTGCTGACAAAATAAAGCACTGAGAATAAATCAATATAAGATTTCCCAAAGGATGAAAGAAATAAAAATCAATGACTAAAGGGAAAACACTGGAAGCTCTAAAATAGTAAAATAAATTCATCAAATTAATAACTACATTTTCAAAAAAAAAAAAAAGGATTTATTGTTGTTTAAGTTCTTGAGATACTAGTCGGACTTATGTTGTTTACTAGAAAAAAGGAATTTTATTCCCACGTGCACCAGATTTATTGATGATTTTATGAACCATTATGATGTTTATTCTTTACTCTTATGTAATTCTAACGCAATGTTTGAAATAAACTGCTCGAAAATATAAACTACACATACTGCAATAGAACATTTAGAGTAGAAATCCCAGGGATATTAAGATTGTTTCTTTTTTATAAAAAAAATGCAATATAATTAAAGCTATTAACGTACTAAAAATATAACTAGCTTTTGCATTCAATATAAAAAAAAATTACAAGATTTTTTTTTAAAGTTAAAATTAGAACGGAAACATTCTTCAAACTCAAAACTCCGAGATAAATATTCTTTTAAAAAGAATATGCACAATTAATTTTTAAAAAAATTATACGCAGCGGGACCTTCTCCCTTTTATTTACTCTTTTATCTTTACGTTCATGTTCATTTATTTACGTTGCGAAATACAAATCAATTTTCGTGTAATACATGCATGTGAAACTCATACTTACGATGAACATTGTTTGCGCCCTAATTATATAATATATATATATATATATATATATATATATATATATATATATATATATATATATATATATATATATATATATATATATATATGGTGCATCATTAATATTTAATAAAATTTTTAAAGTTCCATTTTAATATTTTGTCTATTATTCAACACAGATAACATAATACAAAACTTTGGTTTAAAAACAATTTCAGAAGTCGATCAAGTCGTTGGTCGCTTTATTTTTCACACACATGCATTCCAAATAAATCTATGCCCATCTCTTAAATTAATATTGTTTCAAATCATGTTCGGCTCTGAATGCTTTCTATAAGAATGGAGAACTACCAAAAGATACTTCGAAAAGGGGACAATTTTTCTAATGCGCATTACTTATTAAGGTATAAAATTTAAACTCAATATTTTAATATACTCCAGATGTGAGGTAATAAAGAAAAATTTGATACTTATATTAAAAACTTTACAAAGTTTCATCATTCCATACTATATATTTTCGTATGCCCATACAAGGATTCAAGATATCGTTTATCTGAAGCGTTTGATTTGCAGGATTTAAGATATCATTTATCTGCATCGTCTGATTTGAAGGATTTAAGATATCGTTTATCTGTACCATTATATTCGAAAAGTTACACCTCGATTTACTTCCTATGGTTTTAAATAAAACAGCTTATTTACTATCGATAAAAGAAAAAAAAAATTAAAAAAAACACACGGATAACTTACAATACTTTTTTTTAGAAAGAAAAAAAAAGAGTTTATAGTACATGTATATAAAGATACAAAGAGACAGAGAAATATATAATATTGATACCTTTTCAGATAAGATGTAATATATAATTTACTAGCATACGAAATCTAGTTTTTCATGCAATCTTGCTAGCAGAAAGTAAAATAATTAATTTTAATTATTATTATTAAAGTTCACTTTCTTACCAACATGAAATTACTTCCAGATGAATAAAAGAATGTACAAAACCCAAAATGTCTTCAACAAATTTTAACTAATTTTACTTTAAGTTTTCTGGTTTGGGTCAATTTATAGCTGGAAGCTACAAATTGGGATCCAAATGATACAATAAACCCACAATTCGACTTTCAAAACACTGCTTCCGCTACGAAACTACAATCACTACTACCGAACCATCTGCAGTCAGAATTGAATTTTTTTAAAAATACCTCTGAGTTTCTTCGCATATAAAGCAGACGTAAATGGATGTTACATTTAAAAGAGATCTAACTTTTCGTCAAATGTAATAAATTTTTAAATAAAATAGACATTTTGATAGATATTTTTTCTACTTCAGATTTTTTTTTCTTTACAAAAAACAATTTGAATACACAATGGACATTATTTTACAAGACCATGATTTATAATGTCATAGAAAGATTTATATATAATTTATTTTTAATGCCAACAATTAAGCTTTGATCCACAACATGTGATAATCGCTTATAATTTACTTCTACATATATTAATTAATTTATATAAAAAGTACTGAATAAAACGAGTAACACTCATCCAATTAAAATATGATTGCTACGACAAATCTTTAACATTTCCATTTCTTACGACAACATCCACATGAACTTAAAGAATAATCACATCTTCCGGTCGAACCGAGGGCATGTGATTACTTTCGAAGAACAATTGCCTTAAGTCCATGGCAATGAACTCGCCAAATCGATTTTCTGCCTGCATCCCGTGGAAAGACGACAAGCGTCAGACTAGGTTCTTTGGTTCAGCTTGTCTCGCTAATTTTGTGTTGAATGTAAGTTAAATTATAATCACACATTGAAAAAGTTTCATCGAATTCATTAGAGAGATTAGGGGGTTCCCCTCCCTATTTTTAAAATATTGATGCAAGTAAAACTTACAAAAAAAAACTGTACTTATTTCACACTAAAATGCTTACGTTTGACATAGAAATAGTTTTATTTTTACTTATTTAAGCCCTTCTTAAGGTATCCGACTACGTTCAGAACCGTGATTTTGCAAAAGCTTATAAATGGATAATATTTATGATATTTAGTGTCACTTAGATTAGAAAATGTATACAAAATTGTTTTAAGAATAGTATTACACTAAAAAATTATTTAAGTACAAATTTTTTGGGCAAAAAATTAACTTAGAACAACCTTTTTTCAAAATGTTCTCCTTTTATGAAAAAGGCTTCTATTATAATAATATTTTGCCTGTATATAGCTCAGACCTCTGCACAGAGGATCAACTAGAATTTTTGAAATATATAACTTAGAAGTGGGTTTATCCATGTTTTACGACAACAGAGGGAAGAAATTTTAAGAAAAAACGCCGATAATTATTTCAAATGGTTGTAACTCTGAAAATAATGTGAATTTTTCAAAAATAAATAGTTGGGCCTCTGTACAAAGGTCTGAGCTATATACAGACAAATTATTATAATAGAAGCATTTTTCACAAAAGGAGAACATTTGGAAAAAATGTTATTCTAAGTTAATTTTTTGCCGAAATATTGTATTTATATATATATATATATATATATATATATATTGTCAAAATGTTCTTAAAACAATTTTATACATGTATTCTAATGTAAGTGACACTAAATATCATGAAAATTACCATTTATGCGCTTTTTTAAAATCACGGTTTCGAACGTAGTCGGATACCTTAAATAAATGAAAACTAAATCTTTAAATTTTTCAAAACATTCGATTCGCAAACTTTCATTCATTGTTTCTTAATTTGTTTTAACTTTTTGACCTTTTCATTAGTTTGATATAATTTGCGCAAGACTACACATCAAGAATTTCACACGCGATATTTAATTTAATCTGTTTCATGTTTAACAATCATGTAGCTTGAATGCTGCAATTTCAGAAAATTACGTTATTTAGCTTCATTTCCCCGTCCCCCTTCTTGTGTAAACAATTTCAAGATTAGTTATAGATAAAGATAGCTAATTTTCTAAATGATCAGAAGCATAAGATAACTGAAAGTGTCTCATTATTTAAGTGACCACATCAAATCGTGGTAGCGTTTCGAGATGTAGTGAAAATTAATGTGCATCAACTTTCAGCCCGATAGCCTTTGGTGTCATTCATCAAACAAAATTAATGTCATCACGTTACCAGTTTCCAAATGAATGCATTTTCGATAAGAAATTATATTAGTAATGAACAAAATAATATTCTTATTTTGGAAAGAATACACTTCGTAGTACACCAGACATTTTTTCACTCTTCATATAAGTTTCAATTCTAAAAACTTTAGTGGCACAAAGAGTTGCATTGTTTTCAGGTTATGACCAAAAAAAATGTAAAAATTATGTGAAAAAATTCCAGAAACTAAAAATGCAAATGAGACTAAAACAGAAAGAAAACTGCATGAATTACTACAGGATTAGTTAAGTTTCACAATATCAGTAAGTGTTCTGATAGAACAAATATATATATATAAATAAGCAAGTTTTTTATTATTTTTTCTATAATATATATATATATATATATATATATATATATATATATATATATATAAAAGGGATAAAATATCACAGAAGTCCAGCTGAATGTACACAGATAAAAAACTAAAAGTCATCATTTCGTTTTATGAGGAAAGATCTACAAAAATATACCTAATATACATAGATATATAATTGATGTCCTTACGTCAATCTTAGAAGAATTAGCTAAAAAGTTAGCAAAAAAGTTCTAGATATATATAAAGCGTGCACAAAACGTATATAATTACCATTTGAAATACCATCAGTAATCATTTTATATAAAGAGGTGGGTGATATTATAAGGTAAAAGAAAAACAGAAATTTTACATGGAAAAGAGGAAAATAAAGAAATAAGGAATTTTAGAAGTAGCACACCTCGGATAATAAAGCAATATCTAAAAAGAACAATATATTACAATACTAAAAAAAGGCAAACGAATACAAAATTTTAGTTCTACGAAAAAAAAGCTTATATATATGAAATACTTCTTATAATATTTCTGGTGAGTGGTAATTGCTGTAAGACGTGGCGAGTGGATGTTATTACTGTAAAGTTGATCATATTTTAGATAGTTGGTGTTTATTATTTGAGCGCATTGGAGAGGCAGTCCTTTGAAATAATAATTCCGGTTCATTGAGCATTAAACAATTTGCGTTCCAACATCACAAAAAGCAGACATTTCACATGACGAACACAAAGACAAAAAGGACAAACACACAACGCGCTGCAGCCGACTGGCTATATGATTATAGAGAGAAGAACAATGAACAGAGCGGGCTTTCCAGAGACATCGGTATTTATACCCGGCGGTGAAGACCACGTGACTATTTTGTAATAAGAACTCTGATTGGTTAAAATGGGCGGGAAAGGGATTTCTGATACTAGTTGATTACGATTAAGATTAGGGCGTTAGTTTTGAACCAAAGAATTAAAGTTTGTTTAAATATTATTTAAAAAGTTAATGAAAAGGATGCTAGAGGGAATTCAGTTTCTTCAGTTTCTGAAAGTAGTCGCTTGTGTGAATTGCCTGCTTCTGTATTTAAAAAATGGATATCACTCCCAAGAAAAGGACTAGAATTGTTATCTTTAGTCAGCATACTTACATGACTGTGAGGGCTACTGCTGCAGCAGTTGGAGGTGGAAAATCTAGTGTTTTTAGGATTATTAATAAGCAAAAGTATTTTTGGGCAGCGTCTCCAAAACGAAAGAGTAAATGTGGACACAAACGTAAGACCACACCTCAAACAGACAAATTTCTTGTACGAAATAGTACAATGCATCCTTACAAAACAAGTAGAGATCTTCAGAGAGAATTATTAGCTACTGGTGTGAGCGTGGATTCATCGACAGTTCAACGAAGGCTTATTGAAGCTGGGGATTTGCAAGAAAACCAATCGCAAAAAAAGTTATTAAACACCAGCAAGAGAAGAAAAAACCTTTAGATGGGCCAGGAAATAAGAGTCCAGGTTGATTGATTGGATTTTTTGGCGCAAGAGCCAAGTTTGGCTATACTGCGCCACACATTCGTTAGTATATTAAAATTTTTAAAAAAATAAAACATACAATATATATATAATATTTTTTTGTGTGTGTATTTTAATGTCAGAAGAAGTATAAAATTGTGTGTGTGTATTTAATGTGTATATGTAAAGTTTTATGTGTGTATATGTGTTTTATAAATGAAATGTTAGTGTTTGTAAGTGTGTTAAGAAAAGTTATATTTGTGTGTAAATAGTGTGTGTATGTGAAGTGTGTGTGGTGCATTAAAAATTGAAGAAATATAAATTGAGCAAGTATTTAAAAAAGCATTTTTTTTTTTTTGTTCAATTTCTAACCTAAGAAATTTTATGTTTAAAGGCTAAGTGGTGGAAAAAATCGTATTCAGGAAAGCATCTTATGTCAAACAAAGTAAGGGGGGAACCCTCAGGGAAACAAGGATGTCTCTTGGGATTATTTTAATTCTGGAGAACCTGGCAGCTTAGTACCAGTTGAAGGGATGATGAACTCTAAACAATACGTATCTATAACAGAAAATAAAATTGTGCCTATGATGTAAACGTTCGCTGGTGGTATTGGTATCTTTCAATAAGATCTTGTTCCCCATGCTATACTTTTAAGCTAACAACGATTTTTTTTTCAAAAACAGAAAATATCGATTTTGATTGGCCTGGTAATTCTCCTGATGTAAATACCATCAAAAACTTGTGGAGCATTGTAAAGAGACGTGTGAGTAAAAGTGACTGCTCAACAAAGAAACAATGATTGAGAAAGCTATAAAAGTTTGGTTTCGTGATGACGAGATCAAAAATTTATTTTCTAATTTAGTGAATCCAAGCCAAACCGTGTACGGGATCTCATTCAAGCAAGAGAAGGATATATTTTGTATTAGATTGCTATACTGTGTATGTAACTTAACTTATACTAATTAAACAACATTTGTGAAATTTTTTTGTTTGTCCCAATTAATTTGCACAGTACTTTTATATTTAATAATGATGACAAAAAAATTTTCAGCATATTATTTTGGAAAACAGAAGTGTAGCCATTGAATAAATCAATGAGTTTTAAAAATCAATTCAATCAATAAAATATACATTTCATTGCGTATTCAATTCTCGAGTAAAAAATCGCAATATATTTTGAGACATAAGATACACGCTATCTAAGCCAAAGAACTCATAACTGTCAAGAGATTTAGAATTACAAATACATAAATCAATGAATCTTATACAAAAAAATACGATACAGTATTGTAATGCTTCATTTCGCCAATTTAAGTACATTTCGTTTGTTTTCTTATAAATACATTTAATAATAATACATTTCTTATAAATACATTAATTTCGATTCGTAGAAAGAGAAAGGGAATAAAAATACAGTAAGAAGAATTTACTTGATATAGATATTATTTGTTTTATGTTTACTTCACAAAATTAGTACAAAAACATTTCAATCGGAACAGAAGAAATATATACGTTCTCTGAAAAATAATTCTTTCTGTGTAACGAGCACTATAAACGTTTTATAATTCAGCATGATTCTTGATTTTTAAGCAGATAAGGTAAAAGAACTTTCATTTTGATGAAACACAAAAGACTTTAATCTTGTAGGAGATGCAATAAGAGAAATTCTTTTCAAAATCGTCAAGGCCGAATAAAGATCAGAAACTATACAGTAAGCAGACGAGTAAAATCTCGTTAACTGATTTTTATTCCATTGTTGCCATTACTCGCCTCGTTACATTTATTCTGTAACAAAGGTTGTTCAACATTTCCGTTAATCCTTTGATCAAAGGAAATATATGTGTCCTTTTCACAATCGCACGTAGTTTCGTTTGAATAGTTGTAGATTCATGTAGCTAAATCACATTTAAAAAAGAAAAAGATTGCATCATTTAATACGTGATGGAATGAAAGATAAAATTAAAAAAGAAAAATGGATTTGTGAGAGCATTTGTGGGCTTAGCATTTAACTTTTCTGAAAACCTAACTCTCTTTGAAAATTTGATTTTAGCCTATTTTCTTTATAAATATAGCTTAAAAAGCAGAAAATGTTTTTGAAACCCAATTCACAGCAAAATAAAAATCTTTAGAAGCATTTTTTTTTATTCCAAATATAAGAGACAATGGAAGAAAATAAAAATTTTCAATGTGACAAAAAAGAGGGACCACAAACTTTTTAATTATTGAATTAGACATAATTCAGTATAAACATAAATGATGCATAAAAATGTTCTATGCTAAGTTTAAAAATGTTTAATTTTGTACATGAGTTTTATACACTGAATTAAACACACAACAGTGATTTAATGTAAAACAGTCTAACAGGCTTCTTAAAATAACAAAATAAAAATTATTCAAAATTTCTACAGCACAATTCAGGATATAGAAGAGAGGATAGGATATAGAAATAGAAAGGATATAGAAAGAGTTAACGGCTTTTCATAATAAAGTTATATTAAATTAAAGTATTAGTTTTCATAATAATATAACTCCAAAGAAAAAATGTATAAAATTAGAAATATATAAAGAACTTGTGACAATGGGCTATCCGTGAGTTCTATCCTCTCTGACTCGGGTTTTCTTCCATCTAGCCAAATTAGCACTTAAAGCTAGAACAAAGCCTCAATACAGGTGAGCATCAGTAACGAATAATATATAAATAGTCAGCAAGATAGATGAATTGGGATGATTGTAGATGATATTGACAAATTGATTCGAACCAAAGCCACATTGTCATATTAACTCTTGGTCTTCAAGATTACTGAAGTTTTTGAATAGTCAAAGCCGACAGATTGCATCTCGTTCAGATAAGTAAAATATTTATTCATGCCCTTATCTTGTCACATATCGCGTAGTCACTTCTAGAGTTGGACTTAATGGAAGCTCTCGCTGGGAATCATTTCGAGTTTGATTCAACTGCTTCTCCGCCCATGCGGCGTTCAGATGAGCGGAAATCCTAATATAATGAGCGAGATATTCACCTCAACCAACTTGAGGAGGATGTACTACGATTAAGTTGAAGCAAAGTATTCAACCGATAAATAGGACTAAATAACAATTTTTATAGAAAATATCATTTTTATT
The DNA here is from genome assembly GCA_019973955.1 of Trichonephila inaurata madagascariensis. Lineage (NCBI taxonomy): Eukaryota > Metazoa > Arthropoda > Arachnida > Araneae > Nephilidae > Trichonephila > Trichonephila inaurata. The sequence goes on along the minus strand of BMAV01004509.1, from coordinate 69,022 downwards.
GAAATGTTCGCATTCTTAATTTAAGCAAGTGATTTTATTCACAGTTACGATCAAAAATTCAAAAAAGAAAAAGAAAATACTACTTCAAACATTGGAAACCGTTTTTGAAGACAATCCATTTCAGATCTTGAGGGCAAAAGTTTCAGTTCAAATCCGGGACGCAAGACCATTTTATGTTGCAATTCATCTGCATTCTGAATTAACGAAGCAAACGAAATATGGAAATGTTCGTCATAGAAAGAAATTGAAATAATGCTAGGTTTATTTCAGTAATAATGAACACCTAAGGCAAAAACCAAATTCACATTGCTAGATAGATAATCGAATAAGAGTTAATATCCGAAAGGAAAAAAAATGGCAAAATAAATATAGAGAACGGGGTGGAAGGAGGGTAAGGGGGGATTTCAGTTTGTTAATGAAATCTGAAATGTTATTCCAAAAAATTCTATTAAATATTATTGAAATACATATTAAATATGTATTGAATAATTTAGCAATGATTCATTTACCAGAATGAGACTTCCCCAAACCTCAATAACTTTTAATCATGAAAAAATCATAGAGAAAATAGAAGATTTATTTTCATTTCAAATAGATTTTGCTAAGCAATTCCCAAATTAGAATATAAGATTTGCCAGTTTTTATACCTTTTAAACTGTAACTATTTATAGGTCCAGAAGTTTAAATTTCCTTTACTCTTTTACTCAAAATTTCATCAATAGTAGCGAATACATATTTTGAGATAGCACTAAAATTTTTTGCGTTTCTCCTGCCTTTTGTTTCAACTAAGAATAACTTCAATATTAAAATCTCAATTACAAAACTTTTTCCCCATTGAGATCAAGAATAAAATCACAATTAAATTTCGTACTATAGTATGCATAAAAAAAAGTTTGATTCATTTGGCCTCATATTTCCCCCTTTTTATAGACAATAATATCTCATTTATTAAAAAGGATGAGGAAATTAAAATCAGCAATAGCGCTAACTATAACACAACTTTTCGAAACCCAAGATTAAAAAAGTACAACGCTTTCTATTTCCCTTCAGATAGTGAAGTTTACGTCATGCTTCTAATCTGAAAAGATACAAGTGAACATTTTTTAACACATTTCCAACCACGACTTTCACAATGCTCAACACTTCACCGTTTTTTGAAAAATAATGTTTCGTTCATGGGCCGTGACGGGAGAGAAAAAAATTTCCGAAATCGCTTCCTGGAAGAATAGATGTTGAAAAATTACGCAGACATCGATTATTTTCCCACTTTCTTTTGCAAAAGATCTACGGAGAAGAAAAGAAACGCGCGCTATTGTTTAATTTTCTTAGAGAAATTTATCATTAATAGAAAACATGAGCTGAAAGTGGCAGAAGCTTTTTCAATTCAAGAAGCAGAACTTAGCTATAAAAAACAATAAGATAATTGTGACACAGTACACCTTTGTTAACTTGTATTGTTCATGTTTTTTGTTATTTGGAAATCAACCTCGATAAAGAGAACCTGATTATCACAATAATTTATTAAAATTTAGAATAAAAATTGAATGTGAAATAAAGAAAAGGGTCGGATCGTTGTATATTCAAGGCATTTCATAATTATTAATAATAATGTTATTCACGTATAACGTATTCGAGAAAAACCAGTAATTAAGGGCGACATTGTGATGAAGCAAAAAAAAAAAAATTAATATTTTACAAGATGTCGTGAAAAACATTTTACTAATCAGTCTCCTATACGAAAAATAAAAAACAATACTCAGTTTGTACGGTACATATCTTAATAAATGCTAAAGACCGCTCAGCTTATCAATCTAGGTACACTCTATAACAAAAACGACGCACCAAGAAGGAGATGCTTGATTGTAATGAAACTTGCTATTCAAAAACATTTGTACCGAACATGCAAATGATTAAAATTAGGTGCACAATGAATGAAAAGCGAGAGCTACAGCGCATTGGAACTGCGCACTCAGCAAGTGTCTAAAAGAAGCGATTCTCAATCTAATGGTAAAAATTTCTGTTGTATTTCGAAAAGATACCTCGCCGTAGGATTCGAGCTCTTTACGAGCAACTGTCAGAGTTTGAAAGAAGTCGTATTACTGGATTGAAAGAGGCAGGTTAGGTAAATCGAAGAATCGCTCATCATAAGGGGCGAAGTGATGCGGCTATTAGAAGATGCTGGTAAGAATGGGTGGAAAAATAGCAGATTTCAGTATCACGATGGCAGCGGTCGACCTAGGGCCTACAAAAGATCAGGACTGATTGATCTTCAGATCAGCTGTCAAAGCGCTTGATTCATCGTTATCAACCATCAGACGCGCGATCAGCACACAAGTGTCTACCATGACCATTCACAGACGGCTGATAGAGAGAAATGTACGCTCGTACCGACCGCTAAACCCCTGCTACTCACGCCTGCACACTCTTGAGCCATATTATAATGGTGCTTGGCTTGATCCTGTTGGAATCAAGCTGACTGGGGGCGTATAGTGTCTAGCGACGAATCCCGCTTCCGTGCCCTGACGCTCATCGAAGACTTATCTGGAGACGCCTAGGGCAGTGTGCCAATCCTACTTTCACTATTACACACCACGCAGACCCTCAACCAGGAGTTATGGTCTGGGATGCCATTTCTTTTAACTGCCGGACCCCTTTGGTCATCATTAGAGGCACACTTACAGCACAGCGGTACGTCGACGACATTCTGATAACTGTTTTGCTACTGTTTCTTTTGCAGTACTCTGGTCTTATTTTTCAGCAAGATAATGCCAGACCACATACGGCACGTGTTGCTGTGAGTTATATTACTGCTTGTCAAACACTTCCTTGGGTCAGCCAGATCACCAGATATCACTCCAATCGAGCATGTCTGAAATATGATGAAAAGGCGACAACATCTACCAGGGAATGTTAATGACCTGGCCCGACAATCGAAAACAATTTGTCAAGAAATACCGCAGGAGATCATCAGAGTGCTTTATCACTCTATGCCACGTAATATGCCAGCTTGCATCCTGGATAGAGGGGGGGTCAACACCTTATTGAGCTCGTTACTTTGTAACATGTAACTCTGAAACAAATCATTTAATTTTTCTGAAATTTTTTTTAATCTCATTTTCTATTCTGTATATAATCTTTCTACCCACTTAGTCTCTATCGGACAACTCACGTTCTAGGTGCGTCGTTTATTTATTTATTTATTTTTTGTTATAGAGCAGGGATGGCAAACCTTTTTGAGAACCTTTTTGTTCATAGTTTTTTAGCATTAGTTCATGGGTCACTAATGCCTATTTGCACCAGAGTTAAGTTTAAAAATTTTTAACTGAGTATTTTTAAAACTAAACATCTTTAAAATTCAATTGGCTTAACGGATAAAAATGGGCGTGATTTGATAATTTAAAAAGTTTTAGTGGGGTTAAAAATTCTTGTTTGGTGCAAATTGCAATAAGTGTTTAAATGAACAAGGAGTAAGGAAAATTACATACAATATATATAACGAAATATTATTTATTAGTATATATACATGTATATGTGTATAACAAAATTGATTATAAAGTATTTACTGTAGAAATCTACTGCTGTTTATTTTTAGATAGTTTTTAAAATTAGGTTCATATTTCATATTCATTAATTTAAAGCATTTCACAGTTCCTGTCAAGTCTATTTCTGTTAGAAGATTTTACAAAATTCATAGGAGAAAATTTTTCACACAAATATGTGGACCTAAAACACCATTAAAAGAGCATTAACTAGTTTTTTCATTGAAATAGAATTATTTAGTAAAGAATCTTATACATTTATTTTTACTGTGATATCAATATTATCTGCTCTACTTTTACATTTTTCCTTCTACAAGAGATATAAAGTCTTCAAATTTTGTTTTCGACCCTACGTTGCTTCGAAATTCAATTAATTACATTTCTAAATTATCGATACCTAACCACATAAAGTCAGTGAACCCCATTGTTTCAAATCCTGTTTTGTATGGATATAAAATAAAGTGAAGTGAAATGTATTTTCCAAACTTTAAAATTGATTTAATCTTTCCTCAAAAGCTTTTTTTATTTCCTGCGTAATCATTAAACATTTTTTAATTGCATTTTCTTGAATGTCAACGGAGTTTTCAAAAATTATTGTGCTTTGAAAATGATTTTGTAATTGAGGAAAATATTTCATGATTTTCATTTCCAAATCTTAAGTAAAGATGTCAAGTTTCGTCATAAATATTTTAATATTTTCAAACATCGTTAAAACAATTGGTTCATATCCTTGAAGTATTTTATTCAGTTAATTAAACTGCTGAATGACATCGCATAAAAACAGTAAATCATTTAACCAATATATATTGGATAATTCATTGAAACTATTGTCTTTTTCAATTAAAAAAGGAGCTTTTCTTCTAATAACATTACAAAGCGATTAAGGATGACCGAAAGTAAATCATCGCACGTTGTTTGTCAAAATCCTGAATATTGGCATTCAATTTCCTCTAAAAATTGTGCAACTTGCCGTTTATAAAGAGCTCTTGCGTTTGTAAATTTGATTATTTTTATTACAATGATATGACACTGGAAAATATTTTTTAAACCATGTTTCGCACATAAAACTTGCTGGTGTATTATACAATGAAATTCAATCAGAAAATGTGAAGTATTTTGCTTAAAATACTGAATAATTCCAATGTTTTCCCTACCATAATAGGTGCACCGTCTGTTGTTACAGAAGTTAATTTCTGAAGGTCAAAAGCAATCTCTTACAATGCAATATCAAATTCTTTAAAAATATCAAGACCGGTACACTTCCCTTTCAACGTTATATTAGATTTATTAACTCTTCTTTCATTATATTTCCATACTTATACCGAGCAAAAACTGATAATTGTGTACAACCATTTACATCATTACTCTCATCTAAAGCAACTGAATACATTTCTGCATAATTTAAATCGTTATGTATTTGTGAAAAAATATTTTATTCTAATTCTATTACTCGATCTTTAATTATATTGCGACTAATAGATAACTCATTAATACGTTTTATAATCAAGTATTTTTCTTAAAATCAGCAAACAGTGTAGGGCTGGGGTACTCAACCTTTTTTCTGCCGGGCCACATATACATATGTTAGCTTTTTCTCGCGGGCCGCATACACATATAATGGCTATTTCTCACGGGCCGCATACATAAAGCTATTTCATGCGGGCCACAACATGAGGATTAATGGGCGTGGGGAGAGAGAAATGCTTTAAGAGAAAGATAACATAAAATATTTAAAATGTAGAAAATTGATCAAAATGTTAAAACTCTTATTTTACTTTTTTTAATTATTATTTTTTATATATTTTTTTTTTTATTTTTGGCCCTGAATTTTTCTAAATTGGAAGCATTTAACAATCACTCCTTCACAATTTCTGCATCACTATAAACGGTTTCATATGATTACCAATAATATAACAAATTTCATACGGTGCCTTTGTTACCACTGTGACATTACTACTGACAAAACAATTTTTTGCTGTTGCAACGATTATTCAAGAAAGCTTATTTATCACCCCCTTGAAAAAGTTCTTCAAGGAAAAGTGTCAATGAACAATTCCTGTTTATTGGTATTTCTTAAATACAACACTTTCGTGACAAATCAAACAATTACTGATCCATACTTGTTTTTCACTGAAAAATAGTCAACTTCCCAATCGTCTTGAAACAACCTATTTTCTTCGAATATTTTTCGCTTGCAAGATGTGAAAGATAGTTCAAAATTAGTTCCACTCATAAAACGGTCGCTACTCCACTGTTGTCTATTATCACTAATCAGAAAAAAAATATCAATTCGCACCCTTACGACATCAACAGCAAAAATCAAAATTGTGATATATTTGATTTCTTTACAAAGAGTTTCCCACCAAATTTTTATAAATAAATGATTTTTTCAAAGCAATGGGCCCTGAATGGTTCATGATCGGGCCACTTAAAACGGCCTAGTGGGCCGCAGGTTGAGTATCGCTGGTGTACGACTACATTCTAAAAACGTAAAAGTGCTTTAAATATGGCTATTTGCTTTGGTTTGTCGATATTTTTTTCCACAAACAAAATGTGAGCAAAATTGTACACTTTATTTGATATATATATATATTTTGTTAACACTTTAGCTTTATTTCAAATACTACATACTTTCATATACATTTAATATCATTTGTGTAACTTTGGAACTGTAATGATCAAACTGAAGATTATAGACAGCATTTAAAATTGCTTTTGTGTCAATGCAGTGATTAAAAACATACAAGTAGAATATAAATAATCCACACAAATTAGAAAATCTAAATAAACCCGCGGTAAACAAACAAGTAATTGCCTAGCAATCGTGGGTCAGTTAAAGAGCTTGCGTGGGTCAGTGGCCCACGGGTCATAGGTTCACCATCACTGTTATAGAGTGTATTTTTGCCAATTACTCCAATTAAAAAGTTCCCGTTAACAAATACATTACGAGAATTCTTACTAAAATTTAATAATTGTTAGATCGCTAAACTAAATCTTAAGTAATCAGCCACTGATTTAAAACAATTCCTAGCACACAATTCTTTGATTTCTAAAAAAAAAAATCAAGCAAAATTACTGATCTGTAACAGAAGAGTTGCTGCAGTTAATTTATGATGATCTAAAGATTCTTTAGATGAAAAATAAGCAGATACAAAATCGTGCAAAGAAACTAAAAAACAAGTAAATAAACATATTTTCCGCTCTAGCGATGCAAGGACTATTCTTTCCCTCAATCTAGTAACATAATTGAACGTTATAATTAGGCACATCATTGTAGTTTTCAGAGAATCTGATTACTTAAAATTAATGCGAATAATGCATTAAATAAATGTTTCCTAATTTGTTTTATGACATAAAATTTTAAAATATAACCCAAAAAAATTATAGCTAATTCTAAAGAAAGAAAAAAAGAACAAATTACTGAAACAACGAAAACAAACGGAATGGATACATAAATGTAGATAAAATTATGCTTTCAAAATTAGCCAACAATTTCGAAAGCTATTATTTGACATTTTTTTAAAAAAATAACTTAATACACTACTAAGTATTGCCTTCCAATGAAAGAATCTCTACAGTTTTATTATTTTTAATATTGTGATGATAGTACATTTATATAAAAGATATTTTAAAAATACGAATAATTTTTGACGCATAGATCCTTGATATTCTGCAACTAAAACGAATTTTGACACAATAGAGTCCAGAAAACTTGGCGCTTGATAACCTGGCAATCCGGAATTTCGGCCTTACCCTTGCAGGTTAAAAATCCACGTGCAGACCCGTTCAAGATTCCAGAATGATACCGAGGAAGACATTATGTCCAATTTTATGCCTTTATTAAGTATTTTTCTCAGATATGTCTGATCAGGTAAAATACTGTATACTATGCATCCATTAATTAACATTTTCGGGTTGTAAATGCTCTAAGCCTTCATAAAGTACGTACTTTTTCCTTTGTTTAAGGGTATTTAGGCAGTTTATTTTTGTTGTTCTCTCGAGCAAACAATACATACAAGTGCAGTACAATATTTTTTGAGGAAGTACTTGTACTTATATATTCTTTTTTAATTTCATTCTCGATAACATGGTATTTTTCCCAAACTCGGCCACCCTTCGGTCCACATCAGGCCCAGTTTTCGGGACTCTACAGTAGTTCGTAGTCATCATAAAATATGAATTCATTTATGTACTTTCTAGATTTTCGATCTTTTTTGCGCATGAGTCACAATAGGAAGGTCCGATTACATGAAAGGCACTGGAATTTGATTTCAAAAATGTGAATTTCGTTCTAGTGAAGAGAACGATTAAATAAAGAAGCTCTCATCTTCTTACTTTACACGATTCATCAGGTGGACTTTCAGGCTCAGTTGACCCTAAAAAATGCAGCGATTTCCGTTAAGCAGCATGGCAATTTTTAAGTCGAATCATAACTCGAATCCAGCTTGAATATATATATTCCTGAAACTCAGGATTTAGACCACTGAAATTCCAAAGCCAACTTTCTTCATTTTGAGATGATTGGTTTAGAGCTGCATAATACAATTTTATTTTAACTTCTTCATGCTTAGAAAAAGAACACGAAAAGCAGTACGCTGCGCACTAGTATCGCAAAACAGGCTGCTACCTTTACCTTTTCTGGCTGAATTATTAAAATTAATCATGTATTAGCAATATTTTACGAGTATTACAATTTAAAATGTTTTTTTGTTTGTATTATATGTTTCCTAATTTACGTTTCAACGATTCGTCACTTTATTAAAAAGTACATCGTTCCTTTGTAATTATTTTCCCACACCAAGTTTTAGTTTCCATACAATATATATATATATATATTGCGACCTTTTTGTTTTATTTTATTTTTCTTTACATCATTTTTGGAATGAATTGCTCTTTATAACTCAAATTCTGAAGAGTTTAAAAATACCTATAAAAAATTGAAATCTTTCTGAAAAATCGGAAGAAAAAAAAATACTTTCATAAACGCTTATTTTAAGATGATGCAATCTAAGACTTTAACTAGTTAATTATTTGTAATTTGTCAAGTTTCTGAAAAAAGTTTTTGGGAGGCAGGATGGACCCCTGATCGTCCAGCATAAATCACTAATTAAATATATCCCGTTTTTCGCTCGCATGTTGCTATAATCTGAAAATCGGAAATTTCCTCAATTCAATGAAATCAATAAAACATAAATGTCTGAAAAGAAATATATCCGAAATCTTGACAAATCGAGAAACACATGTTACATTTTTATTCACGTTATCGCCTATGTTTTATTTATTTATTTATTCATTCAGTTTTTGATATATTTGATACTACTGTTTACGATCTTTTTATATACCTAAATAAAATATCCGAAGTTTAGCAGGTGGTAGATGGAATAAATATATCTTGAGCGCACAGATGCCTTTCTTTCATTTCATACCCATCTGTTTCGTCACAATATGACTTACTTTTGTCATCCTCTTTCCCACACCAGGTGAGACACAAAAGATTTGAAGCAACTATCAAGAAATACAAAATTTCTTAATTGGATATATTTTTAAAAATATATCCCTCAATTCATGTCCCTAGTTTTTATTTTAAAATTGCTGAGAATTCCCTTTGTCATATAAAAATGGCAATGAAATTTTGCGACAAATCCGGTAAAAAATGTTGAGAAATTGATGCACAGTGACATCTTAAGACTTCTTGAGACCTTGGGCCTCACCTGCGATTCAGAGTAGGGCCAAAGTATATTAAAAGTGTAGTCGAAAGTATATTGCGACTATATTATCGATTTTGGTGTATATACATGTAAAGTTCGACTTCAGAAATCCATAATAAAAAGAATTATTACAAAATTAGCTTTCTATATACATAAAATTTGTAAAATCATTAATTATGTCTTCCAAATCAACAGTTAATATTTTATTTTCAATACTCATCTAGCTTAAATTATATATAAGGAGACTGGGTCATACGACTTCGCAGTTAATGTCTCAGCTTTTCCGAAAATATGTCTGGGAATAACATTTGACGATTAAAATTACTAGGATCATGATCTTATTTAGGACGAGTCGACATTAAAACGAAGTCCTGGGCTTGGGCCTAGTGGGCCCATGACTTAAAAAGTCCCTGTTGATGCAGCAATAAACTAATGATTGGGCTATGTATGTTTTATCAGATGAAAAGTTTGACATGAAAAAACCAAGCTAAGAATGTTTGTATCTTCACTAAAAGTTCCATGAACCGTCACAGAAAACCACCGAAAGCCATTTCAAATGAGGATTGGTTACTTGAAAATTGTGGAATGAAAACACTGTTTAGCGGACTGAAAACTAGACTGGACAACAACAACAACAACAAAAATCTAAGAGATATTTCTTTCTTATAAAAATGATACGAGTCGTAGAAAATGAATAAAGCCGTTCTGTCCATTCAATCCTATCAACAGATTTCAAGCATTTCGATTTCTTTATTTTTCCCCTTCCTTAAAAAGATTAAAAAGTCATCTTAAGGATGAAATTTACCTTCAATGATAGTATTTTTTTCACCAATAATGGATATAGGATTTAAATAGAATTCTAAAAACTGCTTTTCTAGAGGGTGTAAAGAAATTCTAAGACTGAGAAAAAAGCAAGCTAGTCAAGAAGAATGTATCTTGATGAATAAAAATAGAATGTTCATAATTTGAATTATATGTATATGGATACTATTGAATTTTTCTTGAATGTTCTGGATACCTATTATCATATTTCTTAATCAGCCCCCAAATTTTTTTTCTTAATAATGATTGAATAATCATTTTACCTCTTAATATTTTCCGAAATCTATACAGAGAAAATTATAATGAAGGTAGAAAATTCATATAAAACATGTTACTTCCACTAGAAACAACATTACAGGTATCCCTCCATAACACGGTTTCCTGTAGCGCGATCGATAAGAAAATACAGAAACTCTCTGGTATAAGCACGTCAACACGATTTCATCCTAGAAAAATATTTAAAGCAAAAAAATTTGAGCTTCAATGTATATTTCCTACTATATAAAGTTTTAGATCACCTACAAAATTTTATTCTCATTCCAATATTACAGTAAAGTTTTTAACACCGAATAATACTTCGTTGATCAAGCTTTCAAAGATATTTTTATATCTTTAAGGCGTACTACATTAAACGATCATTTCAATCGATTCAAATTCATTTGATATATTGAAAGCTTCGAAGGAATTTGAATTTAAAACTTGTATCGTAAAGAACTTAAAAACAACAACTTTTAAATGCGTGTTGGAAAACAATACGGCCAACGGCAGAAAAAAGCTTGCTTGAATTTTGACAAAATGAGATTGGGGAACGGTAGAACTCGCTAAACAGATTGGGGGCAAAAGTTTTGTGTTAAGGGGTTTTGAAGATGTCAAAAATTTATAAGGGGAAAAAGAAATCAAAGAAGCGGATTTAGTGAGAATGACTTCCGAAAATGTTAGTCAAATCGATTCTGAAGACGACAGCTTTGATGAAGTGAAGTCCTTAATGTTACTCTTAAATTACACGAAAGACTTACCGTAGCGAAAGTCTTGAATAATGTTTCTTGATTAAAAATCCTCGGGCTGAAAGAAGCCGAAAATTCAAAAGGGAGTTTGAAAATTGCTTTCGCCAAACAACGAACTTTATTACCCTCTTGTACGGGCTAGAAGACTAAAATAGCAGGATTTTTTTACGACAGAAGATAGTAATATCGCAAAAAAAAAAACGAGTTCAAGAAATGATAATATATTCAATCTAAAAAACACTCTAGCTTTATTGTGGAGATTAGCGTTGAAGGATAAATTTAATAAAATCAATTTAAAGTTAAATGAGAACAGTTTTTTTTTCTTACATACGTTTAGATTTTTAATAAAAATCGGTAGATTAAAAAAAAAAATACCTTTGTTTTTAAAATTTTTGGAATGCATCTCCTCCATTTTGTACTATTGGTCTCGCATAACACGGTTTCACATTATACGGTATTTTTTAAAAACCTATCAACCGTGTTTTAGGAGATACTAGTACCTAAATTTGTTTAGATGACTGTCAATCAATACAACATTTGGATTTTTTTTTTTCCTTTGGGCATTAACGAGATACACTAGTTCCACATTCAAAAAAGCCACTGTAACGCCGGGCTATAGAGATAAAAGAAACATGTCTGGCAATGGAAATATGTGGAAGAAATTTCAAAAAGGGAATTGTAAAGACGTTAATATAGAAATCACACACACTTAGGAAGGGCTGACAGCGAGAGGGGAAGGGGAATTTCTAAAACAATATGTTATGCATTTAAAAATGTTCGTGTAACGCCTGTGGTAAATGGAGGGGAAAGAAACCTGTCTGACAATGAAAAGTGAAAAAATTCGAAAAAGGAATGTTAATGACATTATTATGGCAATCAGTCACATCGGACTTGCACACAACTACATAGAAGTGCTGGCGTCATGAAGGAAAGAGGAAATTAACATAGGATTAAGTTACGCACTCGGTACAAGCCCGTACAACGCCAGGGTAAGCGGAGGGGAAAGAAGCAAAGTAGTGTGTGTGTGTTGTAACGTCGTACTCCCAACGGGGATCGGCGTCTTTTGTGGACACGACCTTCACACGTGCATCTTGCAGCTGTCGATGAAAGGGCTAAGGAGTGACCAATCTCGCCACTTCTTTTGTGACCCCCGAAGAATCAGACCAACATACACACGTGCATCTTACAGCTACAGATAAAAGGTTGAGGCGTGGCTGACCTCGCAACCCCTTTTGTGACCCCCGAGGAATCGAACCCCTCTGACCGGAGAATGAGAGGGAGATGCTTTGAACTTACTCGGAGCGGTGGCCAAAAGGATTCCTCCTCTCACAAATTTATTGGACTCTAACAATCTTTAAATAAGTTTAATAACTTCAATGTATAATTCTGTAAATAATATTCAATAGTTGTGACGTAAATAAATTCAATATTTAAATTAACCAAGATAACGCTACCGTTATTCTTTCAAACGTTACAGTGTGTGTGTTTCTTTTATTTACCGTAAAATCCAGCGTATGAAACGCACACCTATACTGTCAAGCTACATTTGTTTCCGCTTTTGGGTATATTCAAAGTAAAGCACCTTCCCCTCCTTTTCTTTTTTTTACGAAGAAACATAAAATGTACATAAACAATGCTCTTAACTTTTGAAGTCATTTAGTCAGTATTATACCAGGCACTTGAACAATGGTATACTTCTAGAACTGAAACCCTAAACAGCAAGAAAAGAGGCATTAGAAAGTATTTGGATGTTATAAGGTGAAAAAAACATTTATAAAAGGATGCCAAATGTGTAATGCTAGTCTGAAAATAGTGTGCGAGTGGATAATGAAAGCATGGAATAAAATTAAAACTGACATAATTCAAAAGTCATTTTAAAAACGTAGTATTTCTATAACAGTCTAAATCAGCGATACTCAACCTGCGGCCCATCGGACCTTTCTGATTGGCCCAGTTATGGTCTGTTGCATTAACAAATTCAATTATTTGAGAAAAATGCATTAAAAATTTAGTGAACAATTCTGTCAAGCAAGTAATAAAATATATCAATTTTGCTATCGATATCGTGCTGGTACGAATTGCGAGATATTTTTTTTTTTTTGTAATTGTTAAGGATAGTGATAACAAATAACAGTGATGAAGCGACCATTTAATGGGTGAAACTAACTTTTAAATAACCTGCCTGTCTTCCAAGCAAAACATATCTAAACAATATATGTTGTTTCAAGATGATTGAGATCTTGACTATTTCGTAGAGAAAAACAAACTTGGATCAACAACCTGTTTGATTTGTCGTGAAAATGTTAAGTTAAAAATATATAATTTTGCTCGTCACTATACCATTAAGCACAAATTTTTCAATGACCCTTTTTTTCTTGAGGATCTCTTTCAAGACGAGTTAAATTAGCTTTCTTAAAAAAATCTTTGCAACAGCAACAAAATATTTTATCGATGATAATGTCACAAAATGCAACTTGATAAATTAATATCTGAAGTAATAATAGGGGAGACTTTGTCAAAAAAATAAAATTATCAAAGTACATGTTACTTTTGTTTTTATGATAGTAGAATGCAAACAAGAAACTTGGGATCATTGATGAAGAAAATCGAAATTACCTCATAACTAGGTAAAAAAAAATGCATAAAACCTATTTTTTCTAAGTTAAGTTTGATAGAGATTAACATAGTTTTTAAATAAAATCAAAAATTATGAGTTTTAATGTTTTGATCAAGTTTCCGCATTTTAAATGTCCTTAACCTTAATCATCCCCTCCCCCAATTAATCCTCAAGTTGCGGCTAGCGTGAAATAGTTGCCATAAGTATGTGGCCCAGACGAAATAATAGTTGAGTACCCCTGCTCTGGATGAAACGGAAGATGATTATTTATGAATGGGTCAGAACAAGAGTAACAGTGAAAATATGAAACAGAATTCGATGAAGTACCAGAAAATATAATGGATGACGAATATGCCGACCTTTTCATGCTATCCTATAATGAAAGTTCATAAGATATATCATTTATGTTTTATAAACAGTATTTGATATACGTACGAGTAGAAGTCTAAAAATTTTTTCATGCTCACTTTTTTTTTCTTTTTCTTAAGTTTTATACCTGGAAGCGGCGCACCCGTAAATTTCGATACACACCGGATTTTACGGTAGTAGAAATCCACTAAAAATGGTATTTAAGGAAATTGACTGCGTGGGGGCGAGCTAAAAGACCCTAAAAGATAAATATACTTCTGTTTCAGTAATTCAAGACCCGTACTTTTAAAATAAAGAGGCGAGCGCTATAAGAATATTTTTCGATACAATCGAAGACTTAATTCTAGGACTTAGATAACAATAGCCTAAAAAGGTCTTGTAATGTCATGAAATACCCAGATAAGCGGGAGGGTAACGGGGAGCAAATAATGCAAAGCAACGTTTAGGCACGTTTACATAGATATAAAATCTTATTTTTGAACAATGCGAGTTATATACGAATTGTAATAAATATTGTAGTCCAAACATTTATCACGATCATAAATATGGCTATTCTAACTCCATTAAAATTTGCTCGTTTTTATATGCTGCTTCTCGATTATTGAATCAGTAGTCAAAACTATCGTAAAGCAAACAATTTAAACAATTGAAATCTAAGCTCCTAGTAGTGATGTTCAGAATGACTTCAATAAATGATCGTTCTCGAACAGTATTAGAGGCAAGTTTTATTGATTTATGAAGCATCCAGAAAAGAAAACTCATTTGGTGTATGGTCAACTGTCTAAATACAGAAGTCAAAATTTATTATGTTTCATTCAATACAGCGATCAATAACCCAATTAATAAAATCAATTCCCACGAAGTAAACACCTTAATTCTACGTCAAAGGAAAAAACTCAATTTTTCCAAGCAATAATCGTTTTCTTTTTACTTTGATCACAATTAATACAATTACTAAATTTCAAAAAGAGGTTCAATAATCCATTATACTATATTAAAAAAAACTACAAAATAACTAATTGAATAAAAAAAACAATTTTTCATTATTTTTCTAAAGAAAAGCGGCATATTTTAAACATACATTCCTGATAGGTTTAGCGAGATGGACGCCTTGCCAATTTTTAATCCGTAAACATATTTTAATATCCATTCATATGTCAATCAGTATCATTAAGCAACTGAAATATTATATATATATATATATATATATATATATATATATATATATATATACGTAATAAGTTTCTGGCGTCAAAAAA
Source organism: Trichonephila inaurata madagascariensis (assembly GCA_019973955.1). Classification (NCBI taxonomy): domain Eukaryota; kingdom Metazoa; phylum Arthropoda; class Arachnida; order Araneae; family Nephilidae; genus Trichonephila; species Trichonephila inaurata. Next base: position 53,704 of record BMAV01004509.1, on the reverse strand, counting down.
GTCAGACATAATAAATAACTATAAACATTTTACTAAATATTGCTTAAATCAGAAATATCCAATTAATTTTATTAATAATTATATGAATAAAGCTATTCAAAACAGGATTAAAAATTCTGAGATTGATAATAGTATATTACTATAAAAAATATTTCTTAGTTATAGTTATCTCCATAATCTAATATTAGATAAAATTACTTATTATTATTTTATTCATATTTACTCTAGTGTTATTGGAGTTATGCTATAATTTGCCACTTTTATTAATTTTGATTTCCATTCTTTTTATACTTTTGTTGTGCTACATTTCAGCCCTTCACATGATTTAAATCTGCATTAGGGTCCAGAATCTGTCAATAACTTATTTATTGCACTCAGAGTTAGCGCGGGCTTTGCATTTGTTAGTGCAATTTTTAGGTAAGTTACCTCTATCTTGTAATGGATTTAGATATTCCTTTCCATTATTTTCTATTGGTTTTTGCTCAGTGTTATTTACATAAAGGGGGAAGGTTGGCTGGCCAAAAAGCATGTTCAACCCCACTTTTATATAAATTATTTTATATATTAGCTGTCCTAAGTCAGCAATGTTTATAACACTGCAGCGTCCATTTTATAATTTTTAATCTCGGGGTTACTCATGTCCTTCATTGTGTGATTTTCCTACGGTATATGTGTTTTTCGAATGTGATTGTTGGATGTTGTTATCTCTTGTTTGTAGAGAATAAGCCTATATATATATATGCCTACTTGATAAAAGTTAGGTTGTTTTTGCTGATTTTTTTTCACTTTACACATCCAATTCATCTTCTTATGACAATAAAATTTGGAGGTATGAATATAAAAGATTAAGAGCAAATCTTAAATAAACGCACTTTATGTGTGTGTGTGAATCCGTTTATATAATATTATAAAAAATTAATAATAACAAATTTTAAAAAGTTCTCACTAAAATATCACGTGCAACCGACTGACAACTTTGCATATCATAAAAAGAGTTCAATAGAAAACAATTATTTATAGCTTAAATAAATGCTAAAACAAACAGCATAAAACAAGTTTTAATGAACTGCTAAGTGAAACAACATGCTGACCTGTGGCAATATGACAAGAATACAATCTCCACTGACATCAAAGTCGAGTTCACACTTCGACCTTTCAAATGCACACACACATAACACATGGGTTAAAATATATTTAAATTAACAACGAAGAGCAATAAAACCTTTTGTACACATAGTTTGATGGAGTTCAATGTTCCAGCAAGCTCAAAGTAAAATATCCTTTCCCACCCTTCTAATAAACTTTTTGAAATACGGAGAAAAAAGAAATTAGAATGAATCCTTCATTAAATTATTTAAAAACGCAAAGTCCTCCATTTCGTGTTATTTATTGTATACGCACAATAATTCGTAGTTGTTTACTTAACAGTTTCATATTTATTGTGCACGCAATAATTCGTAGTTATTTATTTTACAATTTCGTATTTATTTTAATATACGAAATACCGAAAAACTATCATCAAACAAATGCATAGTATGACTAAATCAATTTAATTCTGAAATAACTTCCTGCTCATTTCAGTTTTTCAGTAGAAAATAAGCCTTTTTACACAAGGATTAAAAATTTCGAAATTTTTAGTCATTTATAGTTATCAGCAAAAAAATAAATAAAACAAATTCATGTTACTGAATGTATATTATCCAAATCTAATTAAGGTATTTGGAAAAACATCGTAATATTAGCAACAGCGTTTAATAAATAATTACCTGAGAAATTACTACATTAAATTGTAAACACTCGAAACATGCAAAAGAATGGTTTAAAAATACTTCAAAATAAACTATAAATAATATACGTAGTTAAAATTACAAATTAATGTTTATATAAAATTATATTTTGTTATTGCTATGACTGAAGCAATATACAGAAAACATTTTCAATTTGAAAAGTTAATAAGAGGGGAAAAATTTTTCAACTTGAATCATGAAAATGATGGTTTATGAATAAAAGTACATATAATTTTAGTACATGTAGTATAGTCAAAGTACATATAATTTTAGTACATACAGTACAGTCAAAAAGTACATATAGTTTTAGTACATATATTATAGTCAAAGTACATATATAGTTTTAACTCTTAATACACCTGCAAATTCCTAAAATAAAAAAATGAACAAAAATGTTTTCAATGCTTTAAAAATGAAAAAGGAATATAGGTAACACAAAAAAGTTTAAAAGTTTGTACTTTTACAAATTGGATAGATATAATCATCAAGATTAATGTAAAAGTTAACAATATATGCATTGCATGATTCAAATTATGAGAAAAATTAAGTTCTGGCCATTGGTAGGTTTTCATATTATTAATGAATAAGTCAGTTTATAATTCTGATATTTTCTTAGAAAAATAACAAAGTGATAAGATAAAAAGGTTCCCGCAACTACAATTAATCAAAACAATCCCTTGTACAAATTTTTATTGTGGTTTGATAAATAAATTTAAAGGCTCATATCAATTAAGAATGCATATCAAGAGCGTCAAAAAGATTAATTTAGACCAAGCAAACAAGGTTAAACTTAGGTGGGCCGCAAAAGAAATAAATATTTATAGAAACGTTGGTTATTTCCGAATGTCCATCATAATAAACTTATATATTAAAGAACAACAAAAAAATTTTTTTTGCGTCCTGACGCTTGACATCTCTTTTCTGCTACTATCTGTCTTATTTCAGGAAAAAATTTGATTCACCGTGATTACTTTCAAAACTGATCCAAGGTAAACGTCATTGATACTAATTACTAACAAAAATTTTTCCTTTCATAATCTGAAAATAATTGCTCACACCATAAGCACTTCCAAACATGAAATCATTTCATATGCGAATTTTTGAGTATTTTCAAACGTGGCTGGTAAATGTTTGTAAAATTCGGGTACATCCACTTCAATGAATTTTGCCTTCAAATTTGAGTCGCAATGAATCTGGATCATCTCTATTTGCATATGGTTGGGTACTGAATCTATATTTATAGAGAAATTTAACAAAATGTGTCTTCTAAAGAATTAAAATCTTTAAATCTTGTTTCAAATTCAATTTTTTCTGTGTATTTGTGATATGATGCAGTATCATCTAAACTTGATTCAGTCACGCTACACATAAGTTACTTTTCCCAAAGATCACATATTATTGCATGCCGATATATTGCAATATAATAGCAAACATTAGCATTTTAAACGAAAACACATTGAAAATATTTAAATGTTGTCATTTTATACATTTATCTTAGAGGCTGTTGTTGTTTCCAATCCCCTAGGAGCAGGAAAGCATACACCAAGTCCATTTGACTTTTCCGCATAATAATGTTATACACCAGGTCTTGATCTTCAAACAACTGTCGCGGTAAAATGCCCCAGCAGTCCAGAAGATGAGCAGGAGAAGCAGGGAGAGAGCAGGGACAGATAAAGAAAGACTTGACCTCCTGCGCAAAGGTCATGCCACGCACGTGACCGCTTCTAAAGCGTGCCAAGGCAGCAAGGCCGTCTGATGTGAGCCCTAGAACTCCTGCACTGTAGAGATAGGCCAGGATTCTTAGCTGCGAACCAGTGGTGAGCAAGAGGGTTTCGCCAATTCAAATTCATTTTAGTTCTGTGGGGAGAATGAATTTCCCAATTGAATTAAGGCAGAGGAACTAGGGTTAGAGAAATCACAACCCTTACCAGCCAGCTCTGCAGCTGCTTCGTTCCCAGACACACCCACATGTGATGGTATCACTGGAAATCTTAGAAGCTCAAATGGCAAAATGCAAAAACTCTGCAATAAACATTGCTCAAAGTAAACTTTTCTTAACAAAGATAATGAATTTTTTTTAAAAAAAAACTCTGTTCACTGAAGCAAGCATGCACTATTTTCTAAAATATCCACACCACATAATTAACTTCAGAGATATTAGCACAAACATAACCTGTTACCCGTATACTTATTCTGAATCGTAGAAAAAGAAAGCAATTCTTTTTTATTTTTTTATTTCATGCAATCAGACAATGAATAAAACTATAAAGAACTTCTTAACAGATGAAATAAAAGAATTGCGTTCAAAATTTCAATTTCAAACATGAGGAAAATAACTCTCTGCCAGATTCTACATACACAATAAGCGATTTCACTTATTTGTCTCGTCTACAAAACGTTGCGATTTCAGTCTGTGAAGTCTGTATATAATTTCCAGAACATTTTGATCAAAACAACTAGAAAAGGTAAAAATAATAATATCGATATGACGGAAAGTCATTAGAATGCTTGTTAGCCAGAAAAGGCGAGCACAATTCATACCTGAATAAACATTTATTTTTTTTAACCTTTTTTTTTACATTTACGTAATATTACACGTACATTCATTTATTCAGAGCTTCACAGAAGTTGAAAGGATTGAACTTAGTCATTTTACATCCGCTAAGTACATTGACAAAAAAAAATTAGTATTTATCTAAGGCGTTCACAAAATTAGCAAAAACATGGCTTCAAACGAAATTAATGAAAAAAAGTAGTTAATACATTAAAAAAACACTATACGAGCTTTATTAATAAAAATAACTGAAAGTTAAATTTATAACATCCAAATTTCATTTTTAAACAAATGTTAGTCAAATTAAGTAATATTGCAATTATCATTATATGATTGTTATTGAATTTAAAAAGATGAACAAAACACGTTAACACAAATATGAGTTAGAAATTTAAGTTTGTAGAATAAATAAAACGAGCTGAATGAGTGAGAATCTGACTATAACGAACAAATAATTTAGATACTAGTTGAAGTACCTACCCACTCCTCGCATGGGTTAATTTTTGCAAAATAAAAATATACATATTATTCTTGATATAATAGCTGAATTGGAAAAAGAATAAAACCCGGTACAAAACAATGTATAGAAAAATGTAAAATAACTTTTTAATGAATGTACTTAATCATCAATAACGCCTTTACAGCTCTCGCAACGCCCCTTCGGGATCAATTTTCGCGAACTTCTTTTCGTAGCGCATCTCTACTCCATGAAAGGAATGCACCTGCTAAATTTCCAAGTTTGTAGATCTAATAGTTCAAAAACGGAAATATTTATCTAAAGTTCCTTCGATTTCGTAAAAAAAGAGAGCCTTCTTTATGGATACGGGATTGAAGGCTACCTCAGCACATAACTCCCTCCCTTGATCGTACAGGGATTTGTTTCTGAGTTTTAGCGGCATGCACATTGTACACACTTTGTTTTATAATATATCACTGTGACAGTTAAATAACCAGATTAGTCTAAAAAAATTAGCTTTAAAGAAAACAATGTACAAATACCTGTTACTCCCCTTCAACATACCCTTTCCCTACCAATACATTAGCTGCATACGAATTTTCCACAGTTCAAAGCAATGCGGTGGCTCATTAGTGTTACCATCTACAGTAAATCTGCCGTGTTTCCCTTCACCTCATCAACAGGTTGAAAATGTGTTCCTTTCAATGCATTTTTTTACTTTAAGAAACAAGTAGAAACCGTATGGTTGAGTAGGGTGGATGCTCGAACACAGTAATGCGTTTGTCCGCCGAGAACTGTTTTACAGAGAACGCAATGTGCACCGGAGCGTTGTCTTGATCAAGTTTTTCGGTACCAGTTTTGCGTCACTTTCACTATATGCAAATTCTCGGTCAAAATTTTCCTTATTATCTCTCTGTCAATGTTCATAATATCTGACATCACCTGAACTCTCAAACTCTCAGTTCTTGATAACACAGGTCCACCAGAACATTCATCCTCTTCAAAAGCCCCCAACGTTTCGAAAATCGTTTGTACCACTAAAAAATTTGACTCCGTGAAATGCAGTTATCTCCAAACACTTCTTTTGATAATTTAAAACATTGATGTGAAATGTGTTTATTATTTCGCGAGAAATTTCAAATGTATGTGCCGCTCCATGTTTGAGTTTATCAAGATCGTGGCGTTTCGACACGACACACACACACAATGTCTTACTAAAACAAGGATGACAAATCAAACTGAACTAAATAGACTGGTGGAATAACGTGCCACCAGCCCCAGAAGGATCAAGATCAACTATTATATTCCATTCCCACTCCTTCACCCCAAGCCTAACGGCTAGACCTTGCGCAATCTGGGAATCTAATTCTCAAAATAAAAAGCTGTGCCATGTTTTTACTTGTGAAAAATTGACCAAAAGTATTCAAACTAATATCCAAGATTCTGCTTGAATTCAAGAAAAGAATGTAGTAAAAAATGTACGCAATTTTTACAAAAGGGTATCAATCAGCTTAAAACATGTAACATATACAATTATTTCGTTTATGTTAATAATAAAAAGATAATAAGATACTGAGTACAAGCAACTATATTGATCGATATTTGAAAACAAAAATCAGAAGTAGCAAATGAAATTTAATTCTTTATGTGTTGAACAAGAATTAATTCTTCATTTTTTATAAGTTCTCTAACCTGGCCTTTTTAAAACTTGAAATGGTCTTGGTAAGGAACGATTGTGTAATCTCCGGAAACCCCCTTTCTCAAGAATTTCCAACTTTTCTTTTTAATTTTCAAGAATATATTATTGAGATTGAAATAAATGTATTTGAAAATTGCTTTCCTTAAAATCTCAGAAAAAATGTGCCTTCTCCCTTCTTAGTGCATGACAAATGTATGGTATAATACTTGAATATTATGAAGCAAATACGAACGCAAAAATTAGAGAACGTATCTAGGAAGTAAAATGAAAATTTGGATAAAGATTAAGTAGGAAGGGGAGGATTGTTAAGCCAGGATATATGAATCGCCTTTTGCAATGGAAGAATGAATCACATTTTATAAGGAGACTTGAAAAAGGAGTTAAAATCAAGTTATACATTTTATTTTCGAGTGCCAGAAACACACATAAATTTAACAAAATGTTTAACGAAAATAATTAATTACGAAATCTGTAAAAGAATAAATACATTTAATAATAAAATTTATTTTATTTTTCTGTTTAATCATTTAAGAGCAGACTTTAAAAAGCTTTAAAACTAAAAAGAAAATTAAATGTAATGTTCTTAAAAATTTTGATGGAAATGTATTTCTTTGTAAATATGTCATGTTAAGTCAGATGTTCTTCACGTGTTTTTTTTATGGATTTTATTTTCCATTAAGTTGACATTAGTAACAATCAGAATACTATTTCATGTTGATTAAAACAATAAAAAGTTTAATTTTGTATTGCTTTCATTCAGCACTAAAAAACAAAAATATAAATGAATGCTCTTGGAAATTATACAAAAGCATCTGAAATCCCGATGGTAGAATTATCACCATTGATTTAAATATTGATAACTAATTATTTATTTCAAAATATATTTTTAAAAGTTTTGCTCATTTTTCATCATTTTAAAACTAAAGTCAAGTGAAAAACTTAGCCGTTTTTCGAATTGTATACTAATTTTCAGAGCACTTTCGTTCTTTAAAATCCACAAAAATATGAATTTTAATTTTAAAAATAAGAATTTCTTGTGGATTTTTTTAGTATGCAATGTTTCTTTCTGATTCAACTACAACAGCAATATTTACATAAAATTAGAAATTTATTCAGCCTGACAAAAAATGCGACTAAAAAAAAAACTTTTGTCAAACACACTTAGTTTTTTAAGCAATTATGGTGAAAGAAAATGTGTTAAAGAATTACTCAAATAATATTCAAACTTGTTTCTCAATAATGGTGCTAACTGTGATTCTAATTAATTATATACTTGATTTCACAAGTATAAAATTGCTACTTTAAAAAAAAATACTTCAGAGGGTAAAAAGAAACTAAAGGTTAAACTAAAAGATGTCAAAAACAATGTGAAGAAACTCGCTTAAGCAACACACTTTTACAGTGAGGGAAGTTCCTCGCAGCGAAAATCAAAGTAATTGCAAGATTCACTTGAACTTATTAATCGGACAAAGTTCATAGACACGCACAACCTTTCGTGCCTCTGTGGTGACGTAATAACAATCTGATAACAGGTAGCAAACTAGGAAATATAATTTTAAAGCTAAATCGGGGCTATTCGAGGATAGTCAAGAATTTCTCACTTGAAATTCCGCAGATGCTTAAGGATCTGTTGGGTGAAATGCGCTCATAAAGTAACAACACGCCCTCTCCGAGTGACCCCGCCATTTCTGACACATGGCTGCCTTCAGGCTGCCCATGGTTTAGCAGTACCTGTCTGCATTAAATGGTACGCGTTGTTCCTATAAATTCTACATGAATAACACCTAGATGATCCTAAGCCACTGTCTGCTGGGTAGATGTCTTTAATTTTTTTTTAGATTGTGGTTGACGATGAATGTTTCCATGCCATCCACTAGTATTTGGATTCAGATGTCTATAGAGATATAGCAGCTTCACCACCCGTTTTGATGCCATGAAGGAAAGTATTTCCTTCATCAGTATATCGTGTGTGGTGGGTTAGGGAAATGCTGATTTCATGGGGAGGTTTTTTATCATCACTCGGAAGCTTTGGCACCCAGAGTGGACAACTCATACTTTCACAAATATGAACGATACTGTTCACTGAACCATAACAAGTATTTGATACATTTTCAATGTCATGTAACTCACTTTTTTTTTTGTATTCACGAGTCATGGCATCGATTACTATCACATTCGTATTGATGGACATTGCCTTCTTGGTCCATCACTTCTGTCATCTATCACAGTACTCCTTACCCCTTGCAAATGCGTTACATGCCATGTACACTTGTTTCTGCAACACAACATTCTCTCAGCAAACCTCAAAAATTCCAGGGTAATTTCACCCCCTATCAGCTCATAAAAGTGAATGACATCACGCACCTACTTCTTAAGAGTTTTGTTCAAGTCAATGCGACGTCTTTCGTAAGCTCAAAGCACCAGACATGCTGACACATTATTCCGTGCAAGTCATCATATTTATAATATCACCTTCATCCTTGCAACATATAAAAAAAATTAATTAGGTACAAAAAAAACCCCTCTTGAGTTTGAGATTGAATGTGAGTTAATTATATAAACATCGCACTATAAGCAGCACCAGGGCTTTTGGCGCCGGACCTAGTAATTTTGAACCATGGTCAAGTGACGAGGACGACACCTGATGTGGCCCTCCTTCTCATAACTTCCACGCCTCACCGACACGATAGGTCTTGTAGGCTCGAACTCATGAAACGCCAGCCACAATTACGCGACCTTGACCACTAGACAACCGCGACCACTAAGTTTTAGAGAGAATTTTAACAGTTGTTCTTATAACTTTGTACTTCCAATGTTCACAGAATTTTAAAAGTAATCGGAGAGAAACATTATGAAGACATTGCATGAACATCTAAGAATAATGTCGAAAACATAGGTGGCTTATATGATGGTTATCCGATTATAAAAATTTCACATCACAATTATTCAGCAACAATGGAGCTGGTTCCCATTCATTTTCAGGTATAATACTTATACTCAGGTATAATACTTATAATTTGGCACAAAATTAATTCATACAGATTTCAATCAATTCTTTTCAGTTTAAAAATATATCACGTTTTTATTTTTGTTTGCAGATAACACATGCTCGGAATAAATTATTTTTATATCTCACGAAATTAAAAAGGCGAGCTGAATTTATAAACAAACTGAACTTTATTTGATGATATTTATAATTTTACTATTTCCATCCAAATTCATCAAAGCAATATACTTTATAACAATGAATCACAGTCATTTCGATGGGAAGAAAATCGATATTCAACATAAAAATTCAGAATTAAGCAGTGGCTTACACAACGAGGAAGGGGGGAAGGTTCGAACCCCCTCGCACAGACCGAAAAAAGTTTAATTTTTACCATAAACCTTTCGTTTATGAGTTTCGAATGTAACTCACCGACCCACCTCTTAATAGAAGTCTTTATACGACACACGAGTTAAAATATTTTTCAAACTTCCCAAAATTTAAGTACCACGCAACTCTAAATTAATGAATTAGAAATTGCTTAAAATAACTTAAATGTATTAAAAGATAAAAACGCCTAAGAATACCGTTTTTTATATAAAAAATTTTGTTAATTATCACTCTACTATAAACTTGGTGGGGAGGGGGGCAATTTAAAATACGGAAGTGTAATATTCCGTCTTACTTAGAAATTAGTTTTTCCTCCTATAAATATAATTTATTCACTTTCCATGAGAAAAAGAAACAAAATATGAAGCATCATTAACTCCTAAAAAATCTAGAATATAACAAAAGATTTAAAAGGAGGAGGGAACAAGAAAAAACAAAAATACATAACAAAGATTTGATAACAAAGCCTTCGAGGTCAGAATTATGCATTCTTCTTGCCTTTTAAAGTAAAATTTGATAAGGAAAAATCACTAATCTTACTTATCCAGTAGCAAAAAAATAAAAGATTACATGAAATTAGTGGTAAAATTGATGGGGAGGGGGAGGTAGAAACACGATGTCGTATATCAGAGTGACTCTTTCTTACACACACAGCCTCTGTTAGCTTCAATCAAAGTTTCAATTAACTTAGAAAATAATATCTTATTGTTCTATCTAGGGTCATGAAAAGTTAAAAAAAAACCTGCAATAAAAATAATACAGAATACGATACGGGTTGAAGATAAAGAAAAAAAATGCTCTCTTCTCTTTCTATTCTCCATAAGTAAGGATCGTTTACAAATGTCAATTAGAAAACTGCTATTGTTTACTCAAAGAACTCCTTTAATATTCTTGAAAAAATTTAACGATCAACTTTTGTATCAAAATTTTTAAAAACAACACAACAGATGTATTTGCTTAACCGATTTTTTTTTCTTCTACCTGTAATTTTCAACTCAAATACAAGGGCAGCTGAGATCAGAATGAAGAAAAACTTCACATTCTATTTACTTGAAAGCCTAATGTACAACTTTATAGCTGTTATCCACAATAATAAAATAAATCTACTCTCTTTTGACTCTCTTTTTCATTTTGCTTTTACCCCTACAAGTTACGTGTAAAGTACAGCTGATTCTCATGGAAAATCCACAAATATGACTAAATTGAGATTGCTAGTAGTGATTGAAAATATTATTATTAACTCATACTTTTTATACAATGCAGATATTACCTAGTAAATGTACAATATTTACAAATATTCCATCGTTAATAATCCAGAATAAAAATTTCCTAAAATTGCATTTGTCACACCTATCCAAGAATTTGAAAAATATGCACACAAAAAATATCTTTTGATTTTAGCTATGTTAATAAGTTAAAGTTATAACCTTTTTAAATGTTCATTTATTTTAAACAGTTTTTCTCGGCTTAGTTAATAATTCTGTGTTATTTAGAAAGAAATATCTTGCTTTAATGTACAACTATCTTAACCCTTTCACAACTAACGGAAACATTTTCTCCCATTTTAAAATTGGTGATCGTTGTATTTAACTATAACCTTATCTGCAATTTTTTAATACAGAATGTCAAAATATAATGTATGCCTAACGCAATTACGTAAACACAGGAAAGTTAGATAAAATAATAAAGGAGAGCTCTCTCTCTCTCAGTCAAATCAGTGAAAAGCACCAATGAGTAAAAGAAACACATTTACCAGGCTAGCCACTGTTATTATTTCTTGAACTTCAATGAAAAAAAACATAATTACTTTCGAAATGATTTTTTCTCGCATGTTTTTGCTATTCGGCAAGTACAATTTTGTGCAATAATAAAATATATTTGAGCAAATGAAAACAAATGCCTGATAATGACAAATATTTCTATGGGGAAAATTCTATCCTATTCTTATTAAAAAAATTTTAAGAAACTACATTGTTAATAATTTTTTTTTTATGATTTTTATTTATATTATGTCTAAGCAAGCTAAAATAAGCAGTTACATACTAATATTTACTCATAACAACAGTGGCAAGAAGTACACTCCAAGGTGTGAGATTAAAGGACCCCAAAACTACGACTTCCATAGTACCTGCCCTTTGTAAAATCCAACTTGGGGGTCCAAAACCTGACTTTGCAGGGGGGCCCAAATGTTCTTTGTTACACCATTGCATAGCAACTTTATGATCCTGCAAGGGTCATGCAAACTTTTATATAAGTATCAAAAAATTCCTCCTCTAAGATCCTTTCATTAGCATCACTTTAAGCATTGTTATGTGTGTGTGACTGGGTTATGATTAATGTGGACCTAGTAATTTAAAAATATGATCAAGCAACTAAGACTCATAGGGGCACTAATGAGTCTAATCTTTTTCAGTGAATCTATCATTCTCTATTGCACTCATTAAAGTCCCATATATATAGTGGAAGCAACCAAATCTAAAGCAAATAAAATTTTAATACCTTTTTCTTAAATAAAATTTACTTTCTCTAAAAATTATGAAAAGAATTACCTTTGTGGAATTCTTCATCAGATCTATGAAAAGAAACTGGAGACTGAGGACCAGCAGCATCTTTCAAATCTTCATGTGAATGTGGATCATTATGGCGAGCATGGTTGTCTAAAGGAGATACACTCCACAGAGCACTTGAAAACATGTCCGTTTTTTCCCATGCAACCACACTCAACAATACATAAGCAAAACTGAAACCAAAAGTGATTCCAACAGCAAGAGTAAGAATGCACTTCCGTGAAAATGCAGCACTGCTTGCAGCATGAGATGAAGAGACCAGCATTTCTAACTTTTTATAATGTAAATGCAGTGATACAATCAGAAAGGTAAGGAGCCTCCTACAAAAATATAAATTTAATTAATCATATTTTATGTATTCCAAATTTTAATTTTAATCACAATAAAATTCATGAACATACCTGCAGGATTTCAAAATAATGCTGAAACTATTATTAAAACATTTTTTTTCAAATTAGAAAGATCTTAAGATAAAAATATGTGTATACTTTTTAAATACATGGTTTTTTTGGGGGGAAGGGGGGATTTTACAAGAAGTAGCACAATAAAAACTCATGAATGCACATGAATAAATATTTTCAAATTTGCTTCTTTATGAAAAATACAAAAACCATTTATAATAATTAAAAATAATTCTAAACAATAAAAATAACAAAATATTAAGAAATGGAGCTAAATAAAACTGCCAAACAAAATCATTTTCAGGGAAAAAAGGTTTTTAGGAAAATACATAGACATTTTAAAGTCTCAGTTTTGTTAGTTTAATAATCACAAAAATACTAAAATATTTAGTTGCAGCCTATTTGTTTAACAGATATGCAATTGCATAAAAAAGAAAATTATAAGCAATTATACATAAATACATATTTCATAAATATATGAAAAAAATAAACACTATGTACACTAATTGCATAATACCTAAGTTAAGAATGAAATATAGTTCAAAGATTTACACAATTTATTAATTGTTCTAAGTATACCAACAGTCATTAATATATTTTTCTTTATAATAAGTAAATAAATCATGTGAGAACGATGAGATATAAAAGTACATAGTACTCCTTTAATTCCACATACAAATATGTATATGACACAATACATTTTTTGCAATTTATAGAACTATACTTTTCTATAAGGATAATTTTACAAAAGTTAGGTAAAACTATTCCAATAATGAAAGAAAATCAAAATAAATCAGCGAATGAATTTTCTGAAAGTTTTACAATTGTTTTTCCAATAAAAAAAACTTCTATTAAATTCTTAACTGTTAACTATATATGTTAAAGTTAATAAAAACAATTCAATTATTGATAACTGATCAATCATTACTTTAATAGAAATCTAATGTAAAATACAAAAGAAAAAAAGTATCTCACATCCAAATAACAAATTTCAATTATTAAGAAGGTAATAAAAAGTTAACAAAATGTTAAAACTTTTTTATGATGCCAATTTTATAAGTTCTTCCATAATTAAAAAATCATTAACTTTTTTTTCCAATGAATTTCTCCCCCCCCTCCCTTTTTTTCTGTCTTCTTACATAAAAATGCTTTATTTACCTAAACAAAAGATTTTTTTAATTTTTTTTTTCTGGCAAAAATTAGCATTGCAAAATTTAAGACTTAAAGGGGCATAGTATGATTTATAAAAATACCCTTGATTTAATGGTTTTCAAATTTTTTTTTTTTTTGGTTTCCTGCTATGTATATGCATTATGCAAAATAAATTTTGTGCTCAAATATCCCTAAAAGCTAATAATTTAATTTTTTAAGAAAAAATTTTAAAATTTATATCATTTAAAAATGCTATACTCCTTCTACAATAAATACACACATGAGATTTGATTTATAAGTACGTTGAACTATATGTATAACAAAAGCTGGTTTGGGTTTTGCGATAACATGATTGATATTCTTAAAATACGCTTTTGTATGAATGCTTAATGAGAATTCCCTTAAAAAATGTGTATAAATTCTTAATTCAATTATTTTTTAAAAAATTAACTATTGTTTTTTGATTTAAAAATGCATACCAACTTTTGTTACATGTATTAATAGCAATATTTGAAAAAATACATCAAAGCATTTGGCAAAAAAGCCATAGCATTTTAAATGAGACAAACTAGTCATTTTTTTTTTCTCTTTGAAATAAACCAATTTAAAGTTTTGACTTGTCATTGGTATGTGAATAAAAATGAACATAGTCACCTTAACTCTAGGTTTTTTTCAAACATCTAAGTTTTCAAATTTTATGAGATTAAAGAAAAATATACAAAGAATAATTTTGTGTAAAAAATTTAAACTTGATTTTTTGACCAATTTTTGTCAATTGAATTTTACTGTGTCCCTGTAAGAGTGACAATTTTATGAAACTACGCCTTGAATTTTTTACATTAAATCTACTGAAGAAAAATAGATTGATAGAGATGATTATGCTTTATATGAATAATTTCATTTTCAATACATTAGTCTGTTAATAAGATACATGACTGTGACTTCAATCTAAAATTACAGTCTAAAATAAAGAGGCCAGCTTTAATTTCAACAAGGGGAAAAGAATGAAAGTAGTTTTGTGGGGAAACTTATTTATGTAAGAGGTACATTCATAAGAACAAAAAGTTTAAAACTTAATTATAATTGTCTCTCAATGAACTTATTGGGTTAAAGAGAATCTACAAAAATCTATATATATAAATGAATTTTAAGAATACATTTTTTTTTATATTAGTCCAATGCAGTATGAAAATCATAATGTTCATATTCAATGTAACAAAATGACTTTCAGAAGTGGAAAAATTCATAAACACAATTTTGTTCAATAAATAAAATTTAAAGAGAAAAAACAGATTCTCTACTCAGAGAAAAAAAAATTTTTTTAATTAACTAGATTGCTGCGCAAATTAAACATCCAGTGACCCAAAATAACAGTTATCTATAGTGGTAGAGGTGGTGTGTGTTCACACATATAATCTAAACTCAATATATTACTACCATAGTAGCAAAAGCACACGTCCCACTGGCAAACAACAATTTATTAGGTTATTTGCATGCTCAAATTGTATCCACTAAAGAACTAATATATACAAGAATTAATGGATGTTAAATTCATTAGGCTAAAAATCACAGCGAGAAAATAGTAAAAATATTGCCAGCTTAAGTGCTGACCTTGTCATTTGGCTGTAATTCAAAATTATGAGGTATATTGGCTGGGATTAATGGACATTTCAGTTGAACAGAAATAAGCATCCAGAAAAAATTAATAAGCAAACTCAATATATTTGATAATCCCCAACAAATCCAGCATGATTTCTTTTGTAAGAATTTGCTTTAAACATTATATGCAATTCTCACATTTCTCTAATGGCATAATCGGTTCTTCAAGTTTCTTTTGAGCATAGATAAGTCCCAAACTTTCTCTTGGGCATAGAGCTTGTTTTTAAATTTTCTTCTAGGTATTGTATAAGTTATAAAGGGGGAAAGATGCAGATGTAAAATCCTACCCTCGTGAAAATTACAGTTCTACTTAAAATAACATACATTAATCAGTTTTATAAGAAAAAATCACTAACACTTCTCAAGATAGCAATAAGTAGGTTCTCTTTACACCTGAATCTGACACAATGAACTGCATTTGTGACATAAGTTTTTCCACTAACAAAATAATGCACTATTTGGTGACATTTTTCTAATTTGGCAGAATTAATCAGTAGAAATTTATGCATGCATTGCAAAAATAATAAAAGTTTAATTAAATTTTACAAGAATCAACCCTAAAAAAAATTGGTAATTACCAATATGGTAAAATGATTAGCTTTCCTTCAACATACTAAAATATGTTTTGAATTGCATTGTGAATACAAATATAAAGCATAGGCTAAATGATAATAGCAAAAGAAAACTTGCACTTTTGATGTGGTATAGAGGAAAATACAATTAATACGTAAGCCTAATTTTAAATGTGATTTAATTAATAAAAGTAAGCAATGTGATATATTAAAGCAACAACATGCTCAGTAACACAATATGGAAAAGATCATATCAGAGAAAAAAAATGGATGTACTTAAAACCAAATCATCAATAAATAATTAATGCTAATTTCTATGCCGTTTAAGTTACATAAAATATGTATAAAGGTTATTCAACTAAAAAAATCCAAAAATAATTAAAACTAATACAAATAAAGGCACATCAAGAGATTTATTGGAAGTAAGATTTTTTTTTTCTTTAATATAAATTACTTTATTGTTATTTTAATTTTGAAAAATACTAATGACAAAAAATTAGTTGAAATAATAATTTAAACAAATTACATACTAAATAACATGATACTATTATTGATAAAAAAAACCTGCTCTTTTAATATAGTAAATATTAGTATTGTGTTTGGTATACTTAAGCTGCCTACCCAAAATACAAGTCTTTCCTAATTTATCAGTAGAAATCAAGTCATACCAAAAGCATATAATTTCTTTATTTTTAATCATTTAATATATATTTATTAAATGTAATAAAAATGCACCAGGGTACTCGGGTAACGGAAAATTACTGAATAAGTTTAATTACTCATAGTAACAGTATTTATTCATTTAATATCTCAAAAGCAAAAGGATGAACACAATACACAAAAAGGGAAAAGAAATACTTAATTTCACATATTATGGGAAATAATTGTGTAAAATAATAAATATAAATCTTTAAATTAAAATACAGTTCAAGAAATTTTTTTAAAAAAATTAATTTCCTATTTAGATTATCAAGAAAATATTAAATATGCTCAAAGTACACTTAAAATACTGAATTAATTTCATGGGGAAATTACAAAAAATTATAATTTTAATATGTTACTAAAAAATAGAACATACAATATGAAAGAGTATGGAGAAAACATTACAAACTATGCCATATTAAATTGTGTTTTACATTGAGTAAAGAGAAGTTTACTTATTGAAACATGCATAAAAAATTATAACACTTTATTTTAATGTTCAAGAATAGATAGTTATTTAATAAAACTAACTTCAAAAATTTATTTAAAATTCTTAGAAAACAGTGAGATTTAAAAATCTTTAATAATTTAAATAAATACATTAAATCATTTCAAGTATTCATATGGACACTTAAAAAAGCATGCTGAATAAATTAGGAATAAAAAGTATAAATTTAAACATTAAGTAAAGATTTCAGAATTTAAAACACAAATTTATTTGAAAATAAAAATAAACAGCAAGTCTGCCAGAACATTTCAAATAGAATTTGTTATTCTTCACCTTCAAATAATTTTAAAAATAAAAAATCTTATTATTTGATAAAATCTATTATAGTATAGTATTTCAATAAGTATCTTCAATAATAAATAATACCATGAGAAAACAAATATGGAACTTCTAGCTCTTTGGAGGTGGAATAAATATTTTTATATTAAGGAATCAGATTTTAAGAAAAATATTTTTTTTACCATTAAATTATATAAATATTTTACAAACTGTAAGCTATTTCCAACTCAATATAAATATGTGTATGATAATACATAGATAGAATGTATACAACATTTTTCATAGTGTACACAAAATAATTGATAATATTGAAAAATGGAAATATTAAGAATGCTAAAATGACATTTAACAAATAGTTTGAACTAAAGATACACAAAAATTTTAATTTTCTATTTTTAAATGTTTAACAAATTACATCTGATAATTTATGAAATTGAAGGATAGTATGTTACATTCAAAACATTTTTAAAATATATTATAACTGTTATTCATGAATCGAAAAATTCACAAAGGGTTGTTTATCAGTAAATGAATAATTTAGGAGGAAATAAGAAATTCAATAATGAATTCAATATTTATCCATGCAACACTACTTAAATATTTTATTTTATAGACATCAATACAGTTTTATTCACTTTGATATTAATTTCCATTTATAGAATTTGTGTGGGAAATGATGTTCAGTAAATTAAGCCAATTTAACATTTACAAAAGAATGAAATTTTAAATCGTACGTTTCTTCAGAAAAAGCATTGTACTTTTTTAGTTCTAAGAATAAAACTGATTGTTCGTGATTTTTTTTATCATTATTTAAACGTATTTCAATAGTAAAAAGTGTAGAGACATGCATGTTCAGCTCTGCATCCCTATCTTAACTCTGAATTCACTTTTACCATTTGTTTCAAATGCAATAGAAAACAAAATAAATAAATAAAATTTCTTAAAATTATTCTTTTAGAAGATACAATTTTTTATAAATTTTCATAAGAATCAATTAATCAAGAAATACTTACTTAAAGAATCATTATAACCTATCTTGTTTATAAAATTGTACACAAAATAAATGACATGTATTATCCTAATATGAAGAGGTTTTCGTAATGAGAAACAATCCATGGTTTTAAGTTTCAGAAAATTAAATGTAAATATTGTGATTCAAGCGCTCCATTGGCATTGCACATTACACTCACATATTTTGCATCATGCTTACTAACTGTAACGCAAGCGAATCCGTTTTGGTTTTCTTTCAGATGACATCTCTTTCGAAGCAAATTTAAGTGCGCCATCTTGCGGCATAATTTTAATTACAATTTGCGACATTTTACAACAGTAGTGCCATCTAGTGGAACAAAAATAAAACATTATAACAAATTTTCCAGTGAATTACAAAAAAAAGAATTTTTTTTTACTTCGCTGCACACAAACGAAGAGTAAATCATTGTTCAATCGGCTCTCTTCCTTCATTTTTTCGCTTAGTATTTACTTTTAAAGTGATTTTCAATTATAGTAAATTATTTCTTCTTCCATTTATTAATATATATCATATATATATATATATATATATATATATATATATATATTTATTTTTTATTTATTCCTGATTTTTTTTTTCTGTATAAACAAAAGCAATATTTTAAAAACGTACAAAACACACCTTTTCATTGTCCATTATCATATTTACATTTCATTGAAAATATAAATTTTAATAGTCATCCATTTAAAATCTGTGTAAAAACATAATGTTTAAAAAATGGAACACCCGTTTTAACTTTTACAATACTCGGTGCAGCTAGATAAAATTGGTAGCAGTGTTAATGAAAAAAGGGAACTAAATATTTGAATTAACAAATTAATTATCTCAATTAACATAATTAATTCCTCAAAACAGAATTTTTTCTTCGTGGAATCCAAATAATTTCAAAACTGAGGGGAATATGGTCTTCATAGTTGATGCTCCAAGCTGCATTGCAAGCCGATCATTAATTTCAGAGGTACTCAAAAAGAATTTGTTAGGAGTCATTTACTAATGATTTGTACTTTCGTTCAAACGATTCATAAACTTGTAGAAGTTCAAAGTCCTCACGTTAAAGCAGTATGGAAGTTTGGGGTTGAAGAGCGAATTCGGGTGTCACCCTCACCACTTGACCATGGTTCAAAATTACGAGGCTTCTTTTCAATACTTGTGCAATTTTAAAGTGCGACATTTAAAAAATATCAAAATCAAATAAAAGGTTCGCTAAAAAAAGCCAATGTACTTCTCTCATCTTTGAGCCATAATAATATCCAAAAGGAGAACTCAGAGCCACGAGAGATTCAACGGACATTAGTCCTTCCAAATGACAGGTCTACAATGGCATTAGGGCTCTTGACCAATACCCCAAAATAGATCAAAGTAGTTTAATAATATTGAGGGTTCAGGTACTAGGAAGAACAATAGAGATGTGTGATTAAGTCATCAATTCTTTTCTGAAAAGGCCTAGTTTTATGGAGTTTAAATATTGCTAGCACCACTAAATGCGCCAGGTTGACAAATTTCTACATAGTCTTTCGCAATCAGTCGCTTTTCTAGAGATTCAGCAGAAGTATCAAGAGCAGCTCACATGTTTCACGCCCTGCCGTTGACATGCGACATATTCAGGTTGCTATAGAAACGTAGACATCCCTTGCCGGTTCACCGAGTTATTTTATCTTACAATCAATTCACTGGTGTAGCTAGTTTTGAGTGGGCCCTGCATCAAAATTCTTTCATAGCCCTTTTTTAAGTTTAAGAATCATGTTAGTGGGACTGTAGTTACACATATTGGGGCCCCTGTAGGTTGGGGGCCCCGTATCATTGATACGGCGTTAGCTACGCCCCTGAATCAATTGCCAACATGTGTTAATGTGAAAATCAGTTTTAGGACAACAGTCATCTCTTTCTTCATATGTTTTTGGCCAGTGGCGTATTGGAGAATATTAGTCCCCTAGCAAACTCAGCTTTTGCGCCCCAAGTCCAAACACACCCCCTTCCGCAATGCGGGGTTTGTGGGGGTGTACGTTATGCCCCTTTTTTGGCATAGTGAATGGAAGGGAAGCAGTATGGTAAAAATAAGGAATAATGAGTAAGAAGGCTAAGAGGAAAATCAAGGAGCATTGTAAGAATAGCTAAGTGTAATACTAAAATCATCACTTTAAAGGACTTCTCAATATTCGTTAAACCAAGTGTGTATTTGCAAAATAATTTTCCTCCTAACAAAGATGTCTTAATGTGCTGTTTCCAAGAACGATGCTCAAACAATAAATATATGAATTTTTTTTAAAGAGCTATAACGGTGGCTGAAAAATTAAACATTTGTGTGAAAAACTTTTCACTTCTGCAATTTCCGAGAGCAGAAAAGTCGAACTAAATTATAAATACCATTGGTCTTTCTGGATAGGAGTAATTTACCAAATTTTTCCACCCATAAAAACTATTCAGCCGACTCACCTGTGTTGTCTCCAAATTTTAATGTCACAGATGTGAATCATCCTCAAGTATTCTGATTTGGTTTTGTAATAAAGAGAGCTAAGAGACTAAATTTAAGGATTGTAACTAATGTTTTTGAATAGCTATACACACCTCTACAAAAGAGAAGGTGGATTTTAGGAATGGCAACCCTCCTTTCGACCAATCAGTGAGCAACATTAATGACATGTTTTGGTTTTTACTTCCTTTTAGCTAACCTTGCTTCAGATGAGCTAACGTTGACGTAATGTTTTGTATCCATAATTAAGAGTGATTTTGGTATCTATTTGTCTGGTCTGTTTTTAATTTTTCACTTGGACTACGATAATGAGAATAAATTAAGAAGCCCAGCCCCACCGTGATTTAAGCAAATCTTCATTCATAAGAACAAGTTTTACACGTTCAAATGTGAATCTGCTCTTTTTTTTTTTTGAAGCAGCACATAAACATCCTGTTATCATAAATTCTAAATTTGTGTCAGTGTATGATTTTAATTAATTGAATTTGTGATGAAGTCATACACAAATTCCTTTTATTCAATTATTTTAATGTTCCTGCCCAAAGAATGTATGAGTTGCTAACACTTCGGGGATAGAGCTTGTTTCCGTCGCACTATAAAGCAATACAAGGGCTATTGGCGACGAATCTCGTAAATTTCGAACCAAGGTGAAATAACGAGAATGACACCTGAGCTGGCGCCCCCTATCCAAACTATCACAGCACACCAACGGGAGGACTTTGAAGCTCGGCAGATTTAATATGCATTGGCTCCTTCTTCTCCACGGATCTGTAATGACTCTAGGTCAACGGTACTCAAACTTTTTTCAGCCGGGCCACATACATATGACTATTTCTCGCGGACCGCAACATAAGGATTAACGGGGGAGGGGGCCCGTTATAAGATCAAAGACATTAAAAATGCAGAAATTAATCAAAATATTAATAATTTTGTATTTCATTTTAAAACTATATTAAACTCCATCAAACACTTGACTCACAGAAAAAAGGGAGCATTTTTCTTAACCCTGTTATGGGGTAATTTTGATTTCCTTTCATCTGATCCCCCCCCCCCCCAAATTTTTGTTGGGGGAAAAAAGGGGAGAACTAAAAGATTTGTGCAAGGGTATGTAGAGCAAAATTATTTTTTTTTTAAATAAAACTTTTTAAAGACAAATTAAATAAGTTGTTATTCAAGTTTGTTTTATACGAAACTAAAAATCCCAATCTTTTTGAAATAACAAATATTCTGTAGATTTTTTTTCACTTGGGAAGGCATAAGGGGGGTTAAATTTAAAAAATTAGTTTCAGCCAAAAAAAAGTCGCTATTCTACTGTTATTTGTTAACATTACCATTACAATTTCTAAAGAAAAAAGTTACCCCGAAATTCTTATAAACCCCAATCGATAGCAAAATCATTAAAATAAAAAACGATTATAAATTTCTTGAAAAATTTTAAATCATAGTTCTTAAATAATTAAATTTTTTTAGGAAACGGAACATGAGGGGGCCCCTCAAAAGGTCCGGCGCAGGTTGGTATCGCTTTTCTAAATGCGGTGACGTTTCAAGATTTCTTGCGGCCCTGAGCCCCATGAAGAAAAAATACTGCTATCGCGATAGTTATTTTAAAAATTTTTTTTTGCCTAAATAATGGCGAATGGACGTGGATCTAAGCCTAAAACCGAACTACAGACATAACATAATGCGATCTTGTATTATTGCCAGTTGGCATACATTGCGAAATTTCCAGTTTTTCGGTGAATATGTGAGGGAATAGAATTTATTTATTACAATTATTCCGTTTATGATCTTATTGAGGCCAAATCGAAAACAAGACGATTCCCTGGACCTCAATCTGTGACCATAACCACAAGGTTTCAGCGGCCACCTTGTAATATTTGGATCACTGGGCATGAAGAAAATGAATATTAAATTAGCTGAAAGGCAGGAATGTAAAACACGTATTAAAGTGTTCCAAATCTATCAATGTCTTTCGAATAAAACTCGGGGGTCTAGAAACTTGAAAATACTGACACCGAACACACATACAAATTCCTGAAAACTTTATCTCAGATAAAAATAATAAAGAGAATCCATTCGAGCATTCTTGTAAGGCACTAATAAAATAAATAAAATAAAATAAAATAAACTTTGGTATATGTGAATTAACTTATAAAAACAACGTCATTGGTCTGTAATCGTCATGGGTTTCTTATCAAGCAACAGCTGTGATCGCATCATTTGACCTTTAAGTTTATGATGTGATAAATGATTCAGTTACAAATTTCCAACCTGTCACAACCAAAGAGAGAAATTTGAGACAGAAACATCTCGAAAAAGAACGAGATGATGAAAAAAGTATCATCAAAACGACTCTTTTAAGAAGATTACAGTACCCGAATTTTCTCAAAAATCTGACTTTGAAGTTCATTTATTTGGATTTGGTAAATCTATGAACTAAGCTTAACTGCCCACGCACAGTGTTAAGAATTAAAAGGTAAATTATTTATTAAGTGAAGCTTATAGAAGGGAAAAAAAAATAAAGTAGAATAAAATTAGAGGTATTGCAAATTTTACATAAAAGAGATGTGTTCTTTTGAGTTATTTGAGCGAACAATATAAATATTTGAAATTTACATGTTTTAGTTTATTTATGTTTTCCTTGTTCTTCTTAGATCAGTCTTCCCCTTTAGAGCAATATCAGTGCGACTTTATGTTAGTTAATTATAAAAGCTTAACAAAATAAATTATCAAATGTCGCTATTTTTCGAAATTTTAAGTGCGCTTCACGCGAGCAAAAGATATAAATACTTTTTATTATTTGGAAAATTTCCTTGCTAGACAAAAGGCATATTTTCCGATCACAATGAAAAAAAAAATCGCCGTCCATTTTACAGTATACACGACCCCAGTGGCGTAACAGACTATTAGAACCCTCCTACAAAGTCAGGTTTTGGGCCCCAAGTCAGGTCCTTACCCCCACTTACAAAGGGCATCGTTCCAAAGGGGCAGTTAGGCTTTGGGCCCCTGAATCCCGCCCGTGCGGGGGGGAGTTACCCCCCTGCCGAACGACGTAAGGGCATCGTTAGGAAAGATTCATCGCACCGTATGACTTTCATTCTCTTGTTTTCGATCAAGGCTTATGATGTTTTCCAAAGGATTTTTGCATTTAAAAGGACAGAAGCAGCCAAGGGAAATTCTCTGACATAAATTTCTGTTTGTGCAGCTTTTTTCTAACGATAATCATTGAACCTGCAGATGTTTGCTAAAATCAGAAATCGCTTAAGTCACAGCCTTTTTTTTTATTTCGCAATTAATTTTGAAAGTATGTTTTTAGGGGGTTTTGGTTTCTGTAACCCTCGCAAAAAAAAAAACTCTGCGTTACTTCTAATTAGATAAAGTAAAAAGGGTTTTTATGTTTAAATTATTTTTCAAAAGTATACTTCTAAAGAAAAAAGGAATCACTTACATTCTATATAAATTCTTTATAAAAAAGTATTTGTTTTAGTTTTCAATTTTTTTTTAAAAAAAATTTTATTTCTGTTTTTATTAATTTCTTACTGCTTTTAAAAATAGGGCTACTTTTTAAATTTAATTTTTATTTTGGAACAAAAACACTTTTACAATATGCATTTAAAGAAGAAAAAATAATATTTTAAAGCTGTTTATTGTCGAATGTTATAAGGAAAAAAGCCATTCTTTCTCTATAAAGCATATTTTAATTGAAGATTTAATCATTATAATTAAGGGTTTTAGTTTTACATTTAAAAATGCGACACTCGAATTGTGTTAAAAGGTAACATATCTGATAACAAATTTATTTGGAAAAAATTGAAATGTAAATCTCCAAAGTGATTATCTTGGAACATTTTTATTATGTAATTGACTAGTTTCATTTATACTAATAAATTTAAAGAAAAATATTAATGAAGAATGTAACTAGAATATGATTCAATATGAACGCCTTTCATATTACAGAATGGGACTGCTGGTGGCAAGAAAGTTGTTGACAGCTAAACAGCTAAGTCCAATCACTAGTTGCCTATGAACTTGAGTGCAGTGACGTAACGTACACACCTGCAACCCCCGCGTTGCGGGGCCCAGAGACTGTAAGGGGTCCAAAGCTTGACTGACGCCAAGTACGTATTTCGGCTTGGGACCCTAACGAGTTTGCGGGGGCTGATATTCTCCGTTACGCCACTGCTCGAGCGGCTTGGGATCGAATAAACATTTTTATCAAAACTATCACTGTCGGTTTACTATGGCCAAATTACGTCAAATGACTTTATTGACAAATTTCTTTGCAATAAAAGCTATACGTAGAAAACTTGAAATACAGTGGACATTGAAAATAATTAAACTACACAGAACAGCGTTTCTCGAACTGTGGGAGCATCCCCCTAGGTGGGCGTGATAATTCTACGAGGGGATGTGAGCATATTGAAAAGTCGAAAACAAAGTATTATTTTTTTAAAAAGAAATATTAATTTACTGAAAGAAAACAAATAAAATACATTCTGACATAAAAAATAAAATACATATTTACACTGATATAATACACTTATAAATGTATCAGTACTGCACAATGTAGTAATTAATTTAGCAATACTAATTTAAAAACAAGTTTAATAGTTACCAATGACCCTATGGACTTGAAATTATAAAAATATGTACAAAAATTAACACTTATCTTGATAATTTTTTTTTGTATGGTTTATAATTAATCCCTTAACTGCCGATTAAAAGTTACGCGATTCGCATCTCAATACCACCGATTTCCACGTAGAAGCGTGAATGTGATGTTTTTTTTTTTTTTTTTTTTAGAGGGAGGAGAAGAAAAGGAATAAAAATAAGTAAGCCTTCTGAAATAAGTAAATCCTTCGCAAACACTTGTGAGAGACTAGCGCCTCTCTTGGGCACCTAAATATGTGGGAGGTACGGAAGAAACACTCGACATGATCCAATTAATCTATTTATTTATCACACACAATGAAAAGACACAATTTCAACTAATAATAGTAAGAGAATATCTCAGTGCTAGCCACGAAAGTGGAACAGCGACGGTAAAACGCGAATGATTCGGAGACTATCAAACTTGATCTTTACTTTATAGAGGATCTAACCTATCATCCAATTTAATCTAATATCAATTTAATATCAGTGAACATTCGTCACCTTAAAACTTCCTCCTAATGAGTTCTTAATCACAATAATTCAAATATAATACCTTCAGTAGCAATCTCACCTGATTCGAGTGTATCTCCTCTTCTACTCTCTATTCAAGCTAGAAAACTTCGTCAATATATAGTAAGTTAATTTAAAAATATCAAAATTTTTTCTTCCTTTTGTGAATTTGAATGGATAGCCAAAAATTTTCCCCCAAAAAGGTTTTGGAAGGATCGCGTTAGATCCCGGGCACACTGTAAAAGGTCCTTTTATTGCATTAAAAACCTTCGAAAAAAATTTTTATAGATAGCAGTGCATAAAAAAGATCTGGTCCTGTGTTTGGTAACAGAATCGTTGCCCCTTGAACTTTTGTGGAACCCTTTTTCCCCAAACTTTTCCCAAAATTTTTTTTGCGAAAAAGTAGAACTATTTGAGGTTTCCCAGATATGGATTGTGCTCCCTTTTTACACTAAAATGTAATTTTGTGATTTTTTTTCTTTGCTTTTGCTTCATCAAAAAGTTGTAAATGCCCGGGTCATAAATACGAAGGCTTGTATATGGTATGCGGCAAAATGGGGAAAAAGGTTTTGCGGGGGCATTTAAATTATGCTAAAACATTAAATTTGCCTCGACTAACCAAAACTGCTTAAAAAACCCAGGAAGCAAAGCTTTTAAAAGTGGTTCAAAAAGGGTGGCGGGGGAATCCTGAAAAAAGCTGAAACCCGGGGAAATTGTGGAGAAAAAGCAAATCTCTCATCTGTTTTTTAAAATGTGGGCATATCGGTGGATAACATGGCAGCAAAAGGGTTTTATACATCTATGAATGGCTGTGTTGCTGCAATATCTTGATACTGGAAAAGGTGTTAGCCCGGGAATTATGTCGCCCTACTGCCCAACATGTAAGAGACTTCAGACTATCCCAAAGGGTTTTTGAATATGGGGTCGTCAAAAGCCGACCACATATGTCAGTGTAACCAAAAGGCTCTTCATCAAAAATGGAAATTGTGGGGGTTTCCCCGAATTTTTCCCTTCGATAAAGAAAAACCGCAGATTTCAATACACTAAAATATTATGGGGATGGTGACTCAAAAGCTTTTAGGGGTGTTAAAGACATTATGGAATAAACAGTGTGACCAAGTTTAAATTGCATTGGCCATGTAAAAAAAGAGAGTGGGCCCCGTCTGAAAACTAAAATTTTAAAAAACTAAAGGACTCTCTGGAAAAGGGCAAATTAACTGATAATTTTATCGACAGACTTCAAAACTACAGGGGAACTTTTCCCCGCGGCAATGTTTGGGGTCAAATCCATGCAGAAAAAAATGTAATTGCTGCGTTATATCCTTTGCATAAAGTGATAAGAAACCGATGCATGGTCAATGCCCCATGGGGGAAAAAAAAGTTGGTGTTATTTTCAGCGGGGGTGGCAAATGGAAAAAAATGTTCACAAAATATGCGGGTTTTATAAAATAAATGTTTTAAATAAAAAAAACCAGTATATTTGGGGCTATGTGACAAACAGATATTAAAAAAGGTCTTCCCGGGGACTTACGCAAAATCCCAAACGGGGTGTTTTAATGGAATAGTTTGGGCAAAAGTACCGAAGGAAATTTGTTTCGCTAAAAACAATTAAATTTGGGTCGTATGATGTTTTTAACACTTCAATGAAGGATTAAGTGGGTTTTCAAAAAGGTTTTTTAACAAGATGAATATAGAAAAATCCTGGGGTGTTTCCCTTTCGGGGATATAAACTTTTTAGAAAAATAAAGAATCCGTGGGAAACAATTTAAAATCAACCCCAAAACAAAAAAACAGGAAAATTTTAAAAAAAAAAAAAAAAATATTGTTTTAGAAGTAAAAAAATGGGAAAAATTATAAATCTGGTGCATTTTAATTTAAAAAAGTAAGTGTTTTCTTGTAATCAGATGGGGTTTAATGTTATTTTTTTTCGTTTTTTTTCCCAAAAAAAGTTTTTTTTTACATTTTTTTTTTACCGCAAAAAAACAATATCTCAAAAGTTATGCTTGAATGGGAAAAAAAAATTTTATTTTGTTTTTTAAATACTTATACAGGGAATAGACCTTTTTAAAAATTTTTTTGTTGATTTGAAATTTTTAAAAACAGCAATAAAGTAAAAAAACACAATAGCTTTTAAAGAAAATTTCAACGTTTTAAAAACTTCGAAACACAAAACTTCCTACGTAATGGTTTCATTACCCAAAAAAAGTCTATTCCCCAAAATAAAGGGTTTTATGCTATATTATTCAATTTACAAAATGTCAATATATTTATTTTTTTTAACTATAATGTTTTTTCGTAAAATCTTACCCTTTTTTTTATAAAAAAACCCCCTTTTAAAGAAAATTTTACACTAATAAAAATTTTCTTTTGGGGGTTTTTTTAAAATTTTAAAAGACCCATAAGGGGCATAAAATATGCATTTACTTTGGGAAAATTTAGGTTAATTCAAAAAATTTTCTTCAAAATATATAAACATTTAGATAGTGCAGGGAAACTGTGGATCGATTCATAACGCAGACCCCAAAACAAGAAACACGAAAAATTTTAAGAGCACTTAAAAAAAAAAAAATAGTTTTTAGGAGCTAAAGAGGGAAAAGGTTATATATCCTTGTATTTTTTAAAAAGAAAATAAAAAATGTTTTTCTTGTAATCAGATGAGTTTAATTTTTATTTTTTTTGTTTTCTCAAAATGAGTTTTTTTACATTTTTTTTTACCCCCAAAACACAGTATCTCAAAAAATTATGCTTGAATGAAAAAAAAAATTTATATTTATTTTTTTTTAAAAAACTTATACGGGGAAAAGACCTTTCTTAAGATTTTTGTGTTGTGTAGAAATTTTTTTTATATAGCATTAAATTTAAAATTACAATAACTTTTTAAAAAAAAATGTCAACGTATAGAAGCTCGAAAAACCCCAATAACTTCCCCGTAATAGTTATATTACCCCCAAAAAAGGTCTATTCCCAGATAGGTTGTAAAGCTATATTATTCAATATACAAAAAGTCAATATATTTTTTTCTTTTCAATTATCATGTTTTGCGTAAAATCTTTTTTTTTTGCTTATTTTTTTAAAAATACCCCTTTTACGGGAAAAAAATACACTAACAAAAAATTTTTTTGGGTATTTTTTTAAAATTTTTAAAACCCTTGGGGCATAAAATCCCGCATTTACAGGCAAAAATTTGGGGTTTAAATTTAAAAAAAATTTTTTTCGAAGGTGCTCTGTTACCTTAAGCAGGACCGATCCTAGGGTGTCAGCCACCCGCCTCTCTAGGGATTTTCCCTATTTCGACTAATACAGAACATTGGCGTTATAAACTCATCTACCTGTATGAAAAGTAAAACAGTAATAAAAATGCAAAGAGACACAAAAATAACTTCTTTCATCTATTTTGTTTTTACTCTAAGACTATTATTTAACAGAAAAATTTTAATTTCTCCCAATGCATAATGAATTTAAACACTCCTATGTCTTAGGTAATATTAACCATGTTAGATATTTTTGTAAAGAGAACTTTCACATAAATCATTTTTGAGACGACTTTGGTAAGCAACGATCCACAGTGCTCCGACATTGCCACTGATAAGCAAAAAAAACCCTTTCCTATATGGTTGGCTCTGCCACGAATTTTGCTATCAAATGAAGGGAGAGTGTAAAAAGTAGACATTGATGGATAAAGGACCAACACACTGTGGACATTCTATTTTTTTTAAAAAAAAAAGTATGCTGTGGTATCGGGAAATAGGGGCTTATTTTGATTCTTCAAAAAATATTTAAAATTCAGCATGTTTATGTTGTTGTTGTTGTTTCCAATCCCCTTGGAGCAGGAAAGCCTACATCATTTGACCATTCCGCGTAATGGTGTCACACACCAGGTCTTGCTGTTCATACAACTGTCGCAGGGAAATGCCCCAGCAGTCCAGAAGATGAGCAGTAGAAGCAGGGAGAGAGCAGGGACACTAAAGAAAGACTTTACCCCCTGCACAAAAGTCACATTACGCAGGTGACCGCTTCTAAAGAGCGCCAAGGCCGTCTGGGCATGTTTATTCGACTTCTAATAAGTATTATTTTGCGAAATTCGCAAAAAATCGCGCTTGATTGATAGAACTATATGCTTCCGCCCCACGTTTGGGCCACTCGTATGCGGTGCACACCTGCTAGGATTGGCCGTGTACTTCGGAAAGACGTATATATACATCCGATACAATTAACGCTTTGGCTGAGCGAGACGTTTATATATGCTGGTGGCACTTAAGAAGTTACTCGTATTGTAGCTTTAGCATCAAAGTATAGTGCTATTGAATTCAATGCCTTGTTATTGAATGGTGAGAAGGGGAGGGCGATGAAAAATATAATTGAATTTTGGGTCGCAAATATTGAAAGTTTGAGAAGCACTGACATAGAGAATAGAGAATGAAATAAAGAAAAGTGAAAAGAGATAACACTGCAGCTATATAAATGTTAATGACTCCGAAAATAATACAAAATGATTACTTAAATTTCTTATTTTATCTCAAATAATAGACATAAATATTCTTTAAAAAGTTTTATTACATTTTCTCGTTTTTTTTCATGAGACAAGAATTACTTTTTTTTTTTTACAAAAATAATACGAAATAAAATCATCAATCTTATTAAACATTGGATTTATAAAACACTGTAATCAAGCATAATTGATAGTATTAATTATTCTTTGGAAGCTTTCAATGCTGTTTCGGAAATTAGAGGAATTTCTTTAAGGTAGTCAAAGTAATCTATGCAGTTGCTTTTAGAGTCAAGTTTTTGATCTTCTAAGCAATCCCTTTTTTTGCAAAAGCAATTTTACGTCGTTTTTGTAAATCCAGCCGCTTTTCTTTTCGTTCGAGTGTTTCAAAGCATTAGCGAAGCTCACAGGCTTAGTGGAAATTCGTAACATGTCTTTAGATTGATCACAAAAATCCAAAGATTTTGGTAAATTTTGGTAATTATTAATTTTGCTACTTCTTAAATCTTGAATTGTTTTCTTGAGATTATTCCGAAAGGAAGAATAATGGTTGGACTTTTTGATTTGTTGATTCGGACTTGGTGGATTAACTTCACAATCATTGTCATCTAAGTTAATAGAAATTTATAAATTAAACAAGAATTATAAAAAAAAATTAAGTCAATTGCTACTTAGATCAACAAAGAAAAGTTTTATTTTAGCTACTTTTTATTAAATAGTTACAATTAATATAAATATATATATACATAGGACAGAATCACAACATTAAGTGGTAATTAATGTTTATTATCTTTAAAGTATCGTATTGTCTTCAAAACAATCGTGTATATAAAATTTCAATTCAACTGAATGCTTTAAAAAGTGAGAAAAAATTCTTTTAAAGTTTTGGCCCAAGTTGCTAAAAATGAAACCAACGTGGCTGTATCTGTAATTCTTTAAATAATTAGTTTCGGTCAATTAATTTTAATTAATTATAATTAAATTATTGTATTTTTACCCAAAGCAATAGTGTATAAAAAATTTCAACTCAAATGAGCGCTTTAAAACGTAAGAAAAAAAAACCTTTCAAATTTTGACTCAAGTGGCCAAAATGGTCGCTAAGTCGCCAAAAATGACTTGACCGCACTTGACCATGGTTCAGAATTATGTGGTCCGTCGCCCAAAGCCCTCGTGTAACTGAACTGACGGTGTGATATCTATATATAAACTAGTATCAAAAATCACGCGATGACGGTCGATAAAGTACTTGCGTATGGAATGGAAGGTACTCAGATAGAAAATCTTCCTTCCTTCTTACATTGGTGACCCTAGCCATACAAAGTGAACTTCACCCTTCACGCGCCACAGTCGTGGCGTTATCTATCCACCACAAAAACAACCAAGCTGTCAAACATTGAATCAAATAAGCCGTCACTCCACAAAGCCGTCTCATACAAATGACGCAATTCTTAAGCCGTCACGCACGATTGACGCAAATACACAAAGTGACGCATCTACTCACATCTTCGCCATGAATATGGTATCGTTAGTTCGCCTATTTGCCGAATCACTGGCATGGGGGTATGTGGCGGTGTGATATCTATAAAAAAATTGTACCAAACATCATGTGAAGACGATCGTTTTGGCTTGGTCGATAAAGTACTTGTGTACGGAACGGAAGGTATCCAGATCGAATCCTTCCTTCAAACACATGTAGTATGACCTTCTCTTTAGAGCGAACTTGGCGGAATTTCTGTTTGTGTGTGAAGATTGTGGTGATTTCCAAGCTGCTGACGCTCTTTTAGATTGTGTGCGGGTCGCATAAAAAACACGATTCCTCGTTTCCAGTAACAACTCTGCAAAGCAGGGAAGGATCTTTGTCAACAGGCGAGAGTATGCCTCCCGCCATTTCCATTCGAATAGTCTTTTGGTCTTCGTGTAACATGCGGGGAACAATGTGATGACACACCCAATGGCGTAACGTACACCCTCACAACTCCCGCATTGCGGGCAGGGGACTCAGAGATTCTAGAGAGCCCAAATCCTGACTGACACCAAGTACGTATTGGGGCTTGGGGACCAAACTTGATTTTTCAGGGGGCCCTAATATTCTCCGTTACGTCACTGGACACACACCATGCATGCTAAGATCCTTAGTCAGTATTCGCTAACATATGACCTAGGATATTCCAACTGATTCTGCTTTTTGCGCTATTGTTTGAAGCCTGTTCTTACTTACCGTAGCAGAAACCTTTTTGATGTTTTCAGCGGTGCGGGAAATTTGCGGACGTCTAGAGCATTTGTCGTCTTGGACATTTTCCCTGCCTTCTCTGAAACATCGATGACACACAAAAGTTTGCGTTCGCGATAATGTATAACTGCCTTGCATATGCTTCAACATTTCGTAAGGCTCCGTAGCACTCTTCCAAGCGAACACAAAATTTGTTATTCATTTTCTACTCAACAAACGCCATTTCTTTTCATTGGCGGCTACTAAATGTATTCAGCTACAAAATACGACGACGTGGCGAGCTACTGATCACGTGATTTAGACAAATTTTTGGAAAAGGAGAAGAACGCAGTAACACAGAAACGTTGTCGTAGTCGCTCTACTGCAAAAAAATTTTCAGTTTACAGGGTCAGTCCGGAACTTTTGAGCCCTACTTCATATTATAAAAATTGTAAAATAAAACTGCTTGCACTTTTTTCAGCTAATCACGATTATTTAAGCGATCCGTCTGTTGACTTTTTATAGAAAATATGAGAATTTTTGTAATGAAATTAAATATCCGCAGTTTTAAAAAGGAAAATATTACACGGTTGTTAACCCTAATGATCTATAATTGATTTTCACACGATTTTGTTGGCGTAATCTGAACAAAGTTCTAATAGTTAAAAAATGTTGGAGATACGATACTCTTGGTTGTTGTAAATACGCCAAAAATGGTTTACATCATATAAAATATACATTGGTTTTCTTATACGGAACCATATTTTCACTTTAAATTTTCAATTATGTTGTAAAAGTAAGAACTAAAAACAAATAATAAAACCCGCCTGAAACTATCGAATACTATTCAGACATACTTTTATTGAAATTATGTACATAGCGTCTCTTAAAAGTGTTCGCACTCTTGAAAAAGTTGCAGAAATATCTTACTTTTTAGCCTAAATTAAAATTGAAATTTATATAAACCAATTTCTCGTTATATATTCTTCATAGGATTTTAAATGAGACATATTTTTTAATATAAATACTCAGTTTATTTTTAAAAGAATCAAAATGCAGAAAGGCGGATAAAAGACTCGTCACAAAAGTTATCGTACACCAAAACATTTTTGGATAAGTTCCTATATTAAAAATATCGTTTGTAGCTTCTTTTCCTTTCTGTATTGTGGTGACATACGAAAAATTGCTTGCTTAAATTTTTGCTTGTTTTCTTTAAAATATTCTATTATTTTATTATTGTATCTAAAAGTGGTTAGCAGGGGTAAAGAGACAATGAAAAGCATTCGAAAATTGATATTTTTCACTTCAATCATGATAAGTCAGTTCGGAACTTTACGAAATTAGTAAATATTCCTCATTCGACGTTGCAGTATGTGAGGATGCGTTTTAAAGAAGAAAACAGGATCGAAAGCACAAGCCAAGAAAAGGATGCCTAAAGAACTTAACGTAATCAATGATTATTGTTAGGAAATGTTTAAAAAATCCACATTTTAATGCGTACAAAAGTTTCTAATGAATTAGCTGAAATACGAGGGTTGGGGCAAAAGTCATGGCAATTATTTTTTTTTCTTGAAAATACCAATCTGGTTGGAAAATGTGACATATACAGACGGAAGGACAAGGTGTTAACTACATGTGTGGACAATGAATAGCACTGAAATATCGTAATACACTAGTTTATTACAATAGTATACAGGGCAGTATGGCCTTCACGGTGCAAGAGAATGATAACACAGTACACATAAAGTTGACATGACAAACCTGGGCCTAAAGACCTCAATGTAGTCCCCTGCTACTATCAACACACGCTGCCAACGATGTGGGAAGCGCTGAATACCACCAGCCTCAGCATTTGCAGCACGAGGTGTGAATCGGGTCACCTGTTGGAGCACAGCATTAGCATTGTCCTCTCGTATTGGTTCCTTAATCTTGGGAATGAGATCAAAGTCACAGGGTCAGATCAAATTCACTGTGACATTCCATCACATTTCTCCCTCGGAGAACGACTATTTTGATGTAAGTGGGCTCTAAAATGGGTTACTTCCTTCTCACACGACACTCACCAACTGACTGATTTCACAGCCTAGCTGCGCTACTACCAGCAATCACAGAGCCATCTGTTGTTCTGCATACACACTATGGCTGCAGATCTTCCACACGACACATATACGTTTGTGATCCGTTCACATATCTACAAGAAAAAAATAGTTGTCATGACTTATGCCCCAACCTCGCATATTTTACTTCAGTTTATTCTGAAATTGTTCGAAGATTAATCAAATCAGCCGGATTACAAAGGTGTTGAGCTCGAAGAAACATTTTCGTAAATGCGAAACATAGAAAGTTTCGACCTTTCTTTGCTTACTCCGAAGTAAACAAACAGTGACCCCCTTAACCCCCGCATTGTGGGGTCTAAGGGTTCCAAAGGGGCCCAAAATATACGTTATGTAATAGTTTTACAATTTTTTATGATGCACGGTTGGTGCCCAAAACCTGACTTTGCAGGGGGGGCTAATATTTTTCGTTACGCCACTATTTTGGCCCCCTGCAAAGTCAGGGTTTGGGCACTTAAGTTGGATTTTACAAAGGGTAGGTACTTGGAGGCAGGCTTTGGGCCCCCTAGAACCCTGCTCCCCCCACCTATGCAGAGGTTCCGGGAGTGTACGTTACGCCGCTGTAAACAAGTATGAAATGTATTGGAATAATGTCCTATTTGCATATGAGAATAAATTCAATATTTTTATCTTCAATGGGAGTATAATAGTATGAAGAAGAAAAAACTAAGAACTTATAATCCCAAGAATTTAGTTTGGACAGTGAATCATGGAGGTAGAGATGTTCTTTTGAGGGGGTGTATATCAGCTTCAGGATGGGTAATTTGATATTTATTCTTGATATTATGAATCATGAGCTTTATTTAAATATTTTAAAGAATAATTTGAAACTATCCGTTCAAAATTTAGGTATTAAGAACTTCATTTATTTTATCAAGATAACTACCTCAAGCGTAGTTACTCTCAACGCGTACACCTCTGGTGTCTTTATAATCACCCTCAAATCCTGAAAGTACCACCTCACACAATCACCTGATTCAAACTCATAGAAATATTTGGAGAAAACTTGAAGTTATAGATTAAGAAGACATGGCGTAAAAAATTGTGAACTAGAAACACTATTTGCAAAAGAATAGAAGAGCATCGATACAGAGAAATTACAAAATAATAATAATAATAAAGATGAAATTTATAACGAGACATTTAAAAGCTGTTATGTGGACATTAAAGGATATACTATCAAGGTATCCGACGATTTCGAAATCAATGATTTTGCAAAAGCGTACACAATGGAAATAATGATATTTAGGTCTTTTAGAAAATGTGTATAATTGTTTGTGTAATATACTGCAATAAAATTATTTAAGTAAATATATTTTGACAAAAATATCATAGATTGACCATTTTCAAATACTATTTTGAAAATGCTTTTATTATAATAATATTTTTCATTATATAAGCTCGAACATTGTACAGAGCACAACGACGATTTTTGAAAAATTCACTTTTTTTTTAGGTTACAACCAATGAAATATTATCGCGTTTCTTTATTTTTATTCACTCCCTCTGTTGTCTAAAACATGGATAAATCCACTTCTAAGTTATATATTTCAAAAATTCTAGTTGAGCCTCTGTGACAGAGTCTGAGTTATATATGGGCAAAATATTATTATTATATAGAAGAATTTTTCGCAAAAGGAAATATTTGAAAATGGGTCGCTATGTTCATTTTGTCAAAATATTTTACTTAAATAATTTTTATTACAATACATTCTTAAAACAATTTATATACATTTTCTAATCTAAGTGACACTAAATATCATAAATATTATCTTTTTATACGCTTTTGAAAAATCACGGTTCCGAACGTAGTCGAATAC
The DNA here is from genome assembly GCA_019973955.1 of Trichonephila inaurata madagascariensis. Classification (NCBI taxonomy): domain Eukaryota; kingdom Metazoa; phylum Arthropoda; class Arachnida; order Araneae; family Nephilidae; genus Trichonephila; species Trichonephila inaurata. Next base: position 16,696 of record BMAV01004509.1, on the reverse strand, counting down.
TTAGCATTATTTTTAAAAAAATAATAATAATAATAATACTTAAAACTATATTAAGTTTTTTTAAAGTGTACGACAACTCTTGTAACGTAAATTTTTAGTAATTTTTTGATTATTAATTTTCAAAAATTAAAGTTATACTATGATTTAAAAATTGGTTACGTTACTCCATTAGGAACGAACTGTGGGTATAAAAAATTGCTGTTCTGATACATTAATTTTTATTAGTCAGTATCATTAAATTTTATAGAAAATTGCAAGTGTGGGAACACACTTTTGAGAGCCATCGTACTTGTATGCATAATATATGATCTTTCCTCACACATTAGTTGATATTATATGATATAAATCATTACCAAAGTTGGTCCAGCAATTAAACGTATAATGCACATTTATCATTTCTTTTTTAAATTAGTGTAATATTCATAACAGCTTATAAATCGAAATTTTTTTGAAATTGAAAGCTAATTCAAAACATTGCCATCATTCTTACTAACCTTTCAACTTATTTATAACAGGTGATTTTTTAATCTTAAGATTTTCTGATACTACGACTAAATCTTTTGTATTTAACTCTTGATTACGAACTGTCGGAGACTTATATTTTCTTTGTTGAACAGAAGGGAAGAAGGAGTTACATCAATTACAATATCTTTCTGAATATCACTTATATCTTTAGTTTCAAATGAAACTATATGTACGCATTGATCCACTAAATCAGTCTTGTCGGGTTGAGTTTGAGACCTAAAAAAAAGTAATATTTTTAAAATACCTTAAACATTTATAGAAAGCAATTATATGCCACAAAAATTATTTCCAAAAGTTTTGATTTATTTCCATATAAGTTCATTTTTTTCCATAAATGTGTTTACCTTTTGTTTCTAAACTCATATCAGTTATCCACCAGGATAAAATTATACATTTAGTGGTCTATAAAGTTTTTAGTGTTGGTGCCCCCACCGGGCATTAAATACATTTTTTCCCGCACAAACCAGTGATAAAAGAGGAAAGCACTATAAAAATAGAGTCAATTTTTAAGGAATTTTCGCATGAAATGATAAAGCTTCATGATTGAACGATTGTTTGGCTTCAGGTCTAAATCTTACAGAAGTCATTACGTCTATTTTAAATCGATTTCTGAAGAAGTATGTTGGTATTATGTCGGACAATAGAAATGGCCTTTGTACAAATTGAAATAAGAGATAAGGACTACGATTATTTTTTTATGGTGTAGTGATAAAAATCATAAGAAATAGCGGTCTTTCTCTTTCTGGCATCGAAATGTAATTTTTAGAATTACGTCTAGTTCTTATCAGCTGCAACGTCTTAGTATCATTTGAGCAAAGTTAAGCTAAACGATAGAAATTTTAACGAAATCTTTCTGCTTGAATAATGGCTTTATTAGCATAAGCAATAAAGAAGAATTAGACAAATCTTTATTTTAGAATCAGAAGTGTCCTCTGGCCAATTTAACTAAGAAGGTGACAGAGTAATGTGTTTATGATAAGTGCCGGCTTAAGCTAATTTTTTTTATGCCCTGGGCGCAGGAGATCTACATGCCCCATAGCACTGGCGGATCGAAATTTATAACCAGAAAATCTGGTTAAGTACAGCTAATTCAGACCCTTCCGGGGCCGGGTCCCTGAATGCCAGCTAAAAAACAAAATGTATCGTCTCTTAAATAGTGTATGGATTACGAACAGTAAAACGTACACAGGAATTTTTCAAGGGGGTCCGGGGTTGAAAGTTCACCATTCTTGTATCATGCTATTTTGATTTTGTCGATTTTTCAGGAACAAAACACAGTAAATACTAATTAAATAAATAATTAGCATTAATTAATAAAATTAATCATTAATAACAAATATTTAATTAAATTTACGTATTATATACTAAAATTATAACCAATCGGTAAAAAAACAAAGGGTTTTGGGGGTGACCCCGGACCCTTCTGCCACTGATTACGAATAAGGTAGATATACGTTAACATGTAAAGTAGATCAAGTGACTAATTAATAAGTGAGTCGTCTTGGATATTTCTCATCAAGTATATTATACGGTAGGTTATCCCAGTCCAGTAATGATAATATCAAAGATTATTTTGTAAGAGATATGGAGCTTGAAACGCTAAATGGAACAATACTTACCAGATTACAAAATCAAAATATTTACGTCGTGACATAAAGATTTGAATTTATTTTCAGAAGGGTGGTTCCAATCATCTTTCAAAATTAAGAGGTTTGTCATCTATAATGGTCTTGTTGCTTCAAAGCGGGATGTTAATTGACAAACTGTTTAATCTAAAACCGTACTCACACACAGTTTACACTATCAATGCTGATAGCTATAAATCTGAGCTGAAGATTTTGCTTCCTGCCGCCTTAAATCAATCTCTGATGTAGTCAATTCTAATGCCAGCTATAATCTCTCCACTCGATTCCATGGAGAGAAAATTTAAAAAATAAATTTTTATCCATTTGTACAAACTTTAGAAAATAAACGTGGATCCGATTGAAGTCAAATCGATCAAACCGAATAAAAGGATACAGAATAACGTATCAAAAGCAAGACAAAATTTCACAATACTTACTTTTCACTTTCTTTTTCGATTTCGATTTCTTTTAAATAGTTTTTGCGTATAATGCTCTTCTTATCCACGGACAAGTAGCTCTGACCCATTTTAACCAATTTTCTATACAGTATTCATGGAACTAAAATGTGATAAAAATTATAATATTCTATTATCAGCATAATTTTTTTAAAAGAAAAATCGAATCGTTTGCTATTTAAGGTTTAATTCCTTATTATTTGAATCACATTCAAATTTTGTGTGCTGATAACATTTAGAACCTCAGATTAGTTAATAATATCAACATTTAAGGCTGTAATGATTCTCTTTTTATGTTTAGAAAAATAATTTAAGTATATTGGTGCTCTTAAAGGACTCAAATAGTGTGCTAAAAAATGGATAAAAATAAGGTGCCTAAATTTTCGAAGTAAATACATTATTTTTACTCAGGCAATCTATGATTAAAAACGTTCTTTTAATTGCAATGTTAAGAGATAAAACTAGTCTCTTTTAATTATGTGTTTTTAATGACCTGTATAATTCGATACCTTATGTAATATTTTAATTTAAAGAATATTCAATTAAGTATTATACGAATATAGTTTTTGAGGGGAGATTGAAAACTTAAATTATTAATGTAACTCAGTAGCGCACACAGGAATTTTTCAAGGGGGTCCGGGGTCGAAAGTTCACCATTCTTGTATCATGCTCCTATTGATTTTGTCGATTTTCGGGAACAAAACACTGTAAAAAAATAATTATTGAATAAATAATTAGCATTATTTAATAAAATTAATCAATAATAACAAATACTCAATTAGAATTATAATCAATCGGAAAAATATCAAGGGCTTTGTGGGGGGTCCGGACCCCAGGCCCTCCCCTTGTGTGCGCCACTGATGTAACTTTATACTTCATGATTTAAACTAAAGAAATTTTCAGAGTATACAGAGAAAAAAAAAAGGTAAAATTTGTGTAAATTGAATAAAGTTTAAGCAGATGAAATCCTTAAGCAGATATTCTTTTGGGATTTTTATATTTTATAAATGCATTCCCTTTAAACTTTTAACTGTTCTATAATGTAATCGATTTCATTAAATTAAAAGTTATCTATCTCTTCTTAAATGTGTAATTTGCAACATTTTAAAGATTATTTTAAGAATGATCTGTTAAAATTATTTTTTTTGTAAATGGTTATATTTTTATTAAAGAAAATAATTTTCTTTTTATGTGTGTGTTTCATGATGAAAATTCAGAGAAATACCAACAAAGAAATCCATTAAATACTTACGGCGTGATGGCAAGGGAGGCAAACTACACGATCGCCAAAATTGTATTTGCTTTGGCACAGTTCGCAAATATTTTCAGAATTCGAATAAACACCTTTTTTTCGCACTGTATATCGTGATAAAGAATCAATTATCTCCTGCGGTGTAACTTGAGAACTATAAGATATTTAAATTACTAATTAATTTTATTTTATTCCTAGTATGCAAATATTATTACTTCATTAAATATTGATACCTAGTTATATATATTACTAGCCGTTAACCACCCACTTCACTGGGTATTTCACGATGTTGTATAAATATATACTGTTTACATATATATAAATTATTGATATCTAGCTTTAAAAATTCGATTGTATTGAAAAATTTATTTATAGCTGTAACTCTCGTCTCTTGATATAAAAAGGACATAAATTATAATTTCTAATTTCTATTAATATCTAAAATAGGTGTAGAAAGATTTTTTGCGTTCACTTAACCCTATAAACAAGTGGATTGCCGCCAAAGCAACTTTCAGTGGATCGCTACTCCATAAAATAAACATGCGTGCTAAATTTCAAGTCTAAATCTAAGAGAGCAAAAATGGAATTTTTATCATCAATAAGCTTCGTAACATAACCCCGTTGAGAGCATTCTTAGCGGATTCCAATTCAGCAAAAGGAACATGCAAACCAAATTTTATTATTATAGTCCTAGTATTTCGAAAACCGGAATTTTGTCTACCAATACGTCCCAATAACATCCCCGGCTTTCCTCTGGAGTTGATTTCCGTAAAATCCATTCTTAGTGGAACTCTATTCAGCTAAAGAAAGGTGCTCAACAAATTTTAAGTAAATGGGTTAAATTCAAAAAGAGGAATTTTTCTATAACTCTCCTTAATCCCTCGCAACCCCACTCCTCTGTGGGTCGGTTTTCGCAAAACTCTTTGTTAGAGGAACTCTACTCCATGAAAGGAACATGCCTTCTAATTTTCAAGCACAGGTGGGTCTAATAGTTGAAAAACAGAAATATTTATCTATTACGCCCCTTAATCCCCCTCAGTGCCCCTTGAAGGTCAATTTTCGCAAAACCTATTTTGTACAGGATCTCTACTTTATGAAAGGAATCCGCAAACCAAATGTCAAGACCGTATGTCTAATAGTTTAAAAATGGAAATAATTATCTATAACACCCCTTAAGCCCCCGCAACGGCACTTAGGAAGCGATTTTCACAATACCTATCTTATAGCGGATTTCTACTCAATGAATGGAATCTGCTTACACAATTTCAAGATTTTACGTCTAATAGTTTAAAAAAGAGCTAATTACCTATAATGCCCCTTAACTCTCCAGAATGCCACTTGAAGTCGATTTTCACAAAACCCATTTTGTAACGGATCTCTACTCTATGAAAAGAATTCGCTTATCAAATTTCAAGACTGTACATCTAATAGTTTTAATTTCAGAAAGGTGTGAAATCAGAGAGATGATTTCGCATTAGTTTTCTGTATTATTGACTGACCAACTGTATTATCGGAAGAGTTCGTTGCAGTATATGATGATAATCTGTGTATAGTTTTTTTTGCAATATCCTTTGGCACGAAATTCTTTTAACACGAAAACATATTTCAGTACCCTCAGTTTCACGTTAAACGATTTTCACTGTACATCAATCTGCCGCTTATATGTACACCCCATCTCCTAGTTGAATAGTAATTTCTTGCAATCTTATCCACTTAGCTCAGTGCTTCTCACACTTTCAACATTTGCGACCCAATATTTAATCATAATTTTCATCGCCATATTTTACCTATAAATTGGACAAAACAACTTTTTATTTAACATATCATTAATAAGGCAATGTACTGATTAGTTTCAAGTTTTGAATCATTTGTATTTGTAATGATGTCATTTAAACCAATTTTTACATTATTTGTTTATGCGTTAAAAATAAATATTATGCCTAGGTAAAAATATCTAAAAATCAAACAAAAAATTTTTTAATTAAAAAAATAGCATTTTACATTTAACATACTTCGAATGCTGAAATCTTCATGAGAATAATTCAAACGAATAATGTAGATAAATAAATTTTTTTTAAGAAATAGTTACGTGAACTATTAAACATGTGCATAAAATCTATGTAGTATAAGAAAATGAAGTATATTTAAGGGTGTACATGGGCATTGAATAATATACCAATTGAAAATTTAATATTTAAATAAATAAAACAGGGAAATATAAAAAGCAACATTAATCTAATTGGCCTTAAATTTCTTTATTCAATTCCTACTATTAGCTCGCACTGTCTATATATTTATTTATTTATATATTTGTATATTTATATTTATTTATCTTGGTGGAATTTTCAATTGTTAATAAAATACATTTTAAAGCGCTGAATTGAGCTGAAATTTTATATACAGGATTATTTTGGATGACAATACAATAATTTAATTATAATTAATAAATATTTATTGATTAAAACTAATTATTTAAAGAATTACGAATACAGCCACGTTGGCGACTTAGCAACCATTTTGGCGACTTGTGTCAAAACTTGTGTGTGTGTGTGAAAAGGTTTTTTTCTCACGTGTTAAAGCATTCATTTGCACTGAAATTAAAAGGACAATACAATACTTTAATGATAATAAAATAAATAATAACCATTTAATGTTATGATTCTGTCATATGTATATACATATTTATATTAAGTGTAACTATTAAATAAGAAGTAGCTGAAACAAAATTTTTCTTTCTTGATCTAAGTAGGAATTGACTTAATTTTTTTTTTTTTATATTATTTAGAATTTAAACTGTATTTGGAACTAATGGACCCAAACGATTTACCGAGAAACAAAACATTGCATTAAATTTCCGTGAAAAATCCAGGAAAGTTGACTCGCCAACACAATATTTTATTTAATATTGGTTAATTGTAATTCATCTCATCCTACAGACTACTTGTGTTTCTTTAGTCGCGGTTTTTGATGAATAACTGCCGAGTTTGTAAACATACTTAATATTCGTAAACTGATCTAAAATCTACATAAAATTGCGAACAAAATGATACAAGAAACATTTGCTTTATTTATTAGTTGAAAAAATGTAAGAAAAACAAAGAAAATTCTTCATTTTTGTTAGTAACGCAGTATTTTTCAATAGTATAATAGATATATTTAAGCACAGAACTTGAGGTATGGCAAAATATCTTTGAATTATTTATTCAATTCCTACTATATTTTAGTTCACTCTCTCCTCCTATATATATATATATCTTAATCAAATTTCCAATCGTTATTAAATACTTTATATTCTTCCATTCAAAGTAGGAATTGACTTTAAAAAAAATTTATATTACTTGTTTTTCGATTATCCTTCACCGTTAAAATTTCATCACTGCTCTTTTTTGAATAATTATTTAAGCATATATTCCCGAATGTAATGATTTTTTTTAAAATATGAAAATGCAGGTGTGTTACAGTTTACACAAGAGGTGAATGAAGCGAATGCGAGACATTCCACAACTCATGTAATTCCAAATATGTTTCTGTTATGCTTGTAAACAAGATAATTGGCAATCAACTTTAAGAAATCTTGATTCGAATGTTTTCGATATTAACAAATTAAAAATGAAATATTGCGTTGAAATGACTTTCATGACAATGTTTGTGGGCATTTTTAAATATCATCTTTCCAGAAGTCTCAAATGTTTTGTCCTGAATTTTCTGAATTGAAATTGATCTTTTTATCTAAAATAATTATATATTTGCAATCGCGGAGCATTAATATATATTATGCACACAATAATCCTCTATGTACATTAAAACTTTATACTCTTCTGTTGAGATATCCTTTAATTTATTTGAAATGTTTAATATTTCGTTGAAATCCTTGACACCTACTTTAACATTAAATATCTCTCCTGAATGATTTGAAATTAAATTTTTCAGTGAAATAGTACCACATTTATGCTAGTGCAAAGATAGCACGCTTTAACGCGCAATTATTTTTCAGCTTGCAAAATTTCCTATATTACAAATTTCAATATACTTTTCTTAAAATTGAATAGTCATAACATGATGAGGAACAGAAATAATAAAGAAGATTTCTTGAAAAACATTTATATATATGTATTAACAATATTTCGCTATTCACTAAAATATATTAATCAATATGTTATCTCATTCAAATAGCATAAACAGTCGTGAGAAAATGTTAGGATATGTATTTTATTAGATGAACAGTCGGGTTCATAATAATAAAGAGGCATTACTATAAAATGTGTGGTTTTACGTATGTTTTTAATAAAACTTTTAATATTTTTAAGGTAATAGGATTTGATAGAATAAAAAATATATAAATTAAAACACTAATTTTTCATATAAAATAAAATATCTTAATTTACAAATAATTAGGGATATTGGCATAAATGCATCAGTTTATTCAAAACTAAAAATAAATTCAATAATAACTGAAGAATAAAGTTATACAATAAACATAAATATCCTACTTTTCCTTATATCCAATTTCCTAAATAAAAAAACGAGATAATATGAAACACTATGTCAGAAGCCACAAGCTTTAATGGAAGACTGTTAAAGTGATGGTCAAACCCCAGGGGAATCCTTTGGTCACGTGAGGGGTCTCTATCTCGACGTGGTAGAATCAAGAAGGCCTTGGTTATGCTTGATGGAACCCCAGGGCTAGAGGTCGTATTTGCATTGTGAGAAAGCACTGAGAAAAAAAATGAGGTATGGGTGGGCAGCCACCAATGTTTTGAGAAACAGAGGAAACAAACGCGCGTTTTTGCACACTTTCTTACAGAAGTAAATGATATACCTGCGATTGTACACACCATGGTTTTATAAACAACCTGTGAGATCTTTTAACATTTTAAACGCAATGGTGCCTATAAATTCGCACAGATCAGAGCATTTTTCCTAAGGTCTTACGTAAACTATATGCATTTACTTCTAATTGAAAAAATCTGTGAAAAGGTTTGCTTCTGGGCTGTCTTTTGTTCGAAACAGTTGAGCAGTTACGAATTTGTAGTTTCAACAAACATTTCTCAGACTAACTTTGCACCGTCGAACAATGGCGATTTTGCACAGGCAATAATTCTACTAAAAATTTTGTCTTAAAAATAATAAATAAAACAAATTATGATTTGATTTTCAAAAGGTTTCCCGTAAGCTATGACCCTATGTGAAACAAAGCATTTTAATACAAAACAGGCTAGAAAAATTTATATTTAATTCCTCAGTTTAGTGCTCCTCAAACTTTCAATACTTGCGACCCAATATTCAATCATAATTTTCATCGCACCCCCTCCTTCTATACAATAACAATATTTTGTGTGAATTCAGTAATACTATACTTTGACACAAAAGCTACAACACGACTTTTACCTCTTAAGTACCACCGGTGTATATAAACGTCTCGCTCAAACAAAACATTAGTTTCCATGGACATATATATACGTCTTCCTGAAGTACGATCTTTTCTGTGCAATGCTATCCAGAAAATTATTCCAAAGGCTTTGAAATGCAATAAAAGGACCTTGGAAGTGTTTGCGAAAGGATTTTCTTTATTTCAGGAAATTTGCTTTTATTTATTCCTTTTCTTCCAACTCCCTCCCCCAATGTATCACATACGCATGCCCATGTAAAAAAAGGTGGCAATGGGGAGCGAATCACGTAACTTTTAATCGTTAGTTAAGGGATTATATGTAAGTTTCACAACATTTCTGCTGAAAGTCTGAGATGGACTTGAATATTAAGTTACAGGTACAAGAGGAAGGGAAAAAAAAAGATATAGACGGATTGTGAAAGATATAGACGGCGTACAACCCTTTAATGTGTGAAACGACTTCATTCAAAGATATTTATCCAGGTATTTATCCATTCTTGACTATAATTTCTAATACCTCAACAGTCGATTGAGGTATTAGAAATTATAGTCAAGAATAATCTCCAGATTTTGCTCAAGCAATGAGAATTTTTTAACCTTATCTGTTTCTCTAGCTTCAGGGGAAAAAAGTTTTAGAAAATGAAAAATTATTAAAAATTACTCGAGAAATAATATGAAGCAAAAAAAAGGTTTCCTGATTTAGCCATCATCTCTATTGAATCTGAAATCTCAGAAAAAATGGATTTCACCGAAACTTGACAAATTTGCTTCTCAGAAAGCCAGAAAAGTTATTTTATAATTAATTATTAGGTAGTCTTTTATTTATTTATTTATTTATTTATTTTTGTAGAAGGGCTGATTTATATACTTTTTGTTTATATGCTTTAGTACTTTTTTTATTGGATTATATTTTCTGAGTAAACATAATTATTTTTTATTTTTTATTATAAGTTTTTTTAAAGGTAGTATTTTTGTTCGTTTATTGTTTAATTAAATTATTTTTCCGTTATTATGACATATTAGTAGTTAGCAAAAAAGGAGGATCTCCACTTATAGAATTGTATTTACATTTTATTAATGTTTTACTTTTTACTTTAATACAGGTAGATGAGTTTATAGCGTCAACGTTAAGTATTAGTCAAAATATGAAAAATTCTGTAGAGGGGCGGCACATTATGTCTTTGCACGCGGGCGGCCAACACCCTAGAATCGGCCCTGTTTACTTTATTTCATTTCCGTTTCATAAACATTGATTTTTCTAAAATGAACACGTTATGTGCAATTTACCTTGTAGAAAATAAATATCTTCAAGGTAAATGAACCGAATGTGTATATACGTCTCTCTGAAATGCGATCATTTTCTTCGAGTTGCTATCAGTAACACTATTTCGAAGGCTTTTAGAATGTAATAAAATGACCTTGACATTGTTAGCGAAGGATTCACTTATTTCAAAGAAAAATTTGCTTACTTTTGCCATTTCTTATCCCCCTAATACACCGCATACGCGTGACTATGAGAAAAACGGTGCAACTGAAGAGCGAATCGCGTAACTTTTAACTGGCACACACACACACACAGTTAAGGGATTATTAAAGATAAACTAAACTTCTCCTTTTAGTGTGTGTGGTGGTGGTGGGGATGATTTAAAGAAAAAAAAATAAAATCTACATGTCTTGTAAGAGAAAAAAAATCATTTTTTGTGCTATTTTTGTACGAAAAGTAATTATATTTCTCACATGTAGCAATTAACGTTCAAATGTATAAATGTTCCCTAAAATTCCTTATCTGAATTGAAAAAATAAGAGCACGTGTGTTGTGCTCAGAGGCGTAGCTACCTCCGTATCAATGATACGGGGCCCCCAAGCGACAGGGGCCCCAACATGTGTAACTACAGTTCCACTAACACAGGGCTCCCATATCTAAAAAAGGAACCCCGAAGGAATTTTGATACAAGGCCCCCATAGAGCTAGATACGCCAGTGGTTGTGCTTCTTAAGATTTTAACTGACGGATATACTGAGCTATCTTCTTTAAGATTTATTACGCCGAAGTCAATAAATATTAGAAAAAATAAGTTGTTATAGGTGAAGATTTTTACAAATCTTCATTAAATCAAATGTTCTGAAAATTACTTGAAATATCTAAAAACTTTACGATCCATTATGTATTAAATACGATTTTGAATAAATTAATAGCACTTCCATGTAAAAATTTTCAAAGATTTATATAAGTGGAGTGGAATTAACTTACAAAGAGAGGGCACTATACTAAGGAAATTCATTTGGGGACGAGACTTTGTGTAACAGTAGTACTGCTATAGGGTATTCAAACCCCAATGTGTAATTCCGCCGAATGGCCAGTCAATTCCGAGAAAACAGCGTTCGAAAATCATACTAAACTCTTATATACAAGTTATTTTCTCCCTGATACAACGTCGTTGTGGCGTGAACGTCAGCGTATGGGAGTGCTATCCAAAGGACAGGGGTTCGTTTCGCGCGAGCGCCAACTTCGTTTTTATATTTTTCTCTCTAATTTATTTTATTATTTATTTTCAGAATTAAATAATTTTATTTTTAAAAAAGATTCATTGATTTTTAAATGATATTTTATATAATTATAGTAACTACTCTATTTTTTTAAAACACAAAACAACTAATAGTTATGAGACATAGCCATTCTGTGATGACCATGTCTTACCGGTTCCGCGTAAGCTAGAGGTGTGGGATTATCAAAATGATGAGACATAATTCTTAATACAACTTTTATTAAGAGTAACTTATAATACTTAAATTCTAATTTTGACAATTATTAATTAAAGTGAGAGTCAAGCCCAATTTAAATCACGTTTTTGGGGGTCAGATCACGCAATTAGATCCTCTATCTCAATTATCTAAATAATCCTGTTATCTAATTACTTATATCTAATATACCTTTCTCAGTCCTGGTTCCTTTACCTAGATAATGGTATCTATAAACTTTTTTTAACGAAGGTTCAACTTCTTTTTTCCTAGGCTTCTATTCTTTCCAAAACTATCGGACTGTTAATTCTTGATGAGCAAGATTTCGCACTAAGCTTTTATCACCTATTGATCAGAATGATTCCACACTACAACCTCTGAGCCTGCTACCTTATATTATGCTATCGCTATATCTAGGTTTGCCGCGCTATCCTTTTATAGTATATCTCATTTACATATTCGATCCGTTTTTCTTCTTGGTTTGGGTTGAAAGGTTTTTTCCATTTATCGTGGCCGTCCAAGAACATAGGAGTTATGTTAATCAGAAAGACGCGAGGACGTCACAACCCTCAAGAAGAAAAACGTGATTTACTTAAGGGTTCTCAATGCCCTAATAAATTACGTGTCTAATCTCTATTTCTAAATTTCTTTCGCTTTCTGAGTTTTATTTAAATTTTAATCTTAAATTTTAACTTTTATAATTTCCAATATCTATCTTGACTTTAATTTTCATTGCAATTTTAATCTTAAATTTTTAACTTTTTTAATTTCCAAATTTATCTTGACTTTAATTTTCATTACTCATCTTAGAATTTTAATATTCAATTTAATTTTAAACTCGTGACAATAAATTTTACTCCAATAACTAAAGGGCCCAAAATTAATATTTCTGTTTAATTTTGTGCCTACTCTCACACAATTCGTTCTTAAAATATTTATACACTTAAAAAATACCATTCTGGGTCCCAGACCAATCTAACACTGCATATGGAGCTGGTGCTTCTGCCCCCTTTTTTAACACCGGGAAACACTTTAAGTTATACTTTTCAAGATTTTCAGGGTCGTCCCCCCTGAAATGAAACTATTTATATTTTTTTTCCCATAATATTAATAAATTTTTTAAAAAATTATTTATATATAAAAAAAATTTTATCTCCATCCCTACATCTGGTTTCAAAAAAAATCCCAATGAGCCGCGCAGCGTTTTATTATTATTGTTGTGCCTTGACTCCCCCTTTTCCCGAACCAGATGCCTCAAAATACGTAACAATACAACAACATATATATATACATATTTCAATTAAAAACCCAAAATAAACCATTAAACAAAAAACCCAAAAGGGAATTTTTTCGCATCTCACGAAGTCATACATCGAAGTAAACAAATTGTGAATACAAATTTTTTTCTTCAAAAAAAAATTTTAACAAGTAAAAAGTTAAAATTAAATGAACACTCATTGTAGTTTTGACTTGGCTTATAATTTTTAAGCACCGCCGAGACTTTCTTTGCAAAAACTTCCGACCACTTGTTGGAAGATCAAAAAAAATGAAACAATACAACCTGATTTTTTTTTCTTCCCCCACGTTCAATTCAACGATGGGGTGTCATCACTCTTCATTCCTTGTTTTTTCGGAATTTCTTGTTGTGGCTTGTAATCCCCCCGTTTCCTTTCCCCTTGCCTTCCCAAATGTGTTCTTGGCTGGTCGGGGTTTTCTGTCCCCCGTCGGGCCTTAAATTATACTTCTTTTCAAATGGAACTTCAGTTGATTCTCCCTCTCTTTTCTATCTCAAAATGTACTAGATGACATTTGCTTTTATTATTACAATTATTTTTCCCCCTTTCTTTGCCACTTTTTTGGGTCCACTTGCCCCCGAACACCTGTTTTTTTATACCTTGGTGATATTTAAACCTTTTTTTTTTTATTTTCATTCCCTACTGAATAGGAGTGATCGACCAGTGATTTGTTTTATGGGTCCTTTTGTTTTTTTTGTATTGATTTGATTGGTTACCAACCCCTTTTGCCCTCTAACCACGTTTACCGGTTTTTTTTTCCCCCATATTGTGACTCATTTAATCCTTGGGTTTTTTTTCCGAATACTAGTTTCCTGACTTGATTTTAAATACTATTTGGGATACCTGTTCCTAATTCGACCTCGTCCATTTCCTATGACGATATATTCTTTTTTGATCTACGTTAACTGTTAATCTTTCCCATTTCCATATTCAATATTGTTAAAGTTCTTTCTAGGACTCTATAACCCTCAAATTTTTGTTTAAATTTAGCACATCTTTGTTACGCTGAACTTACGGGTGTGTTTCTAATAAAACCCAATCATTTCCTTTTTATTTTTATGTCCTTTCTCTCTATTATAATTTTTTTCCCCCCTTTTCCTGTTTAATTTTCTACTTAGCTAGCTTCTTTAAATTTTTCTGTATATCTTGAATTTTGAATTTAGGCTTTCCCTATATAACTATTTTTTGAAATGGTGTAATCAATTTTCGACCTAAAAATAACTCGCCTTTTTCCGTTGTTTCATTCACCGCCTGAAGGGGTAACAAACTCCAAAAATTGATCCCAAGTATCATGTTGATCTAATTGAATTTGAATCATTTGCATATATCTCGATTAACTCTTTCAGTCCGATTTGCTTGTGGTCGATATGAAACAGTCTTCACATGCCATCCTAATCTTTCATTTAAAATTAAAAAACCGGATAAAAATTTGGGGGACCATTATCACTTACTAATTTTTTTGGGGAGCTCCATAACGCGATAAAAAAGTTATAAAAAAAATATCCCTATTATCGGATGGGGCCCTTTTTAAAATATAATTTCACCCATTTCAAAAATGATCGGTTATTACTAAAAATTAAACGGTTACGTCTTATTCTCGATATAGGATACGGGCAATAAATCTAACGTCACTATCTCTTCGGATAATTTGATATAATTGGATTTTTAAACCCACCAGCTGGTAACGCGTTTTTAGTTATTAACGGCACAAAATTGGCGTAATAAAATTTTTAAAAAAAAAACCCCTTTTTTTTTTTTAAAATTTCCCATTGGTTTTTGAAATTTTCCCCCATTATTTCATTCCTTAAAGATTTTGGAATGTTAAATTTTACTAATGACGTTGCGTGTTTCGCATAAAATAACAATCCTTCAATTAAACGGAAAACGTGGGGCCAATTCTCACATATCGTTGCATTAACCGGATTTTTCCGGGTTTTTTAAATATCTATATATATGACCCCAACTGGGTCATTTTTTTGTTCCTCTATTAATTGTTCCCGAAGTAAATACCAAATTTTGATTATGGCACAATTAATTTTTCACCAATTATATTATTCCCATGGTTTTTTGGTAAAAATGAGCCACCATTTTTAACTTCATTTTGACCCATTAACGTGCAATTTCCATTTACCATTATCTTCAACCATGTATTTTGAATTTTTAACGATTTCGATCAAAAATAATACGATTTTTTACGCTTTTTAAAGAAATCGATACCCAGAAACATGGGTATTCAAATCTTTCAGCCCCTGAAAAGACCAATTTCTTTTGAATTGTCTGATGTGAATTTTTTTAAATTTTACAATCCCATGTTTTGGCATTTTCCCCCCTGTGCTTTTTTATTACCCGGGCTCGCGATTTTTTTTTGTTTATAGAAAAAAAATTTTCTTTTTACTTCTTCCCATATAAAGATTTATCTGCTCCGGTGCCCATAGCGCTTTCAAAAATGTGTTATTTAATAATATAGGTCGTGGGGGAAATTCTACGGGTGTATACATATTGGGGAAAAGTCTAATTGTTCTCTTGTCGACCTCTTGAGGTTGATCATTAACCTTTTTAATATTTTCGTCCCCCTTGTCCTATCACCTCGTTTAAATTATCCTGAACCCATTTCTACGGTCCCCCCTTTAAAAAAAACATTTCCTCATTTCGAAATGGTAACCCCCGTTGCTGAATCTTTGATCAATTATTAAACCATTCCTCCAACCCCTATTATTTTGACGGCTATTCTCGTAAAACTCACTTCTGTTATTTGGTCTCTCCTTTTTCCGAATTCCCCCGTTTCTACCATTAGCTTCAAAATTAGGGATCCTATGCCATTTTGACCTCGTCTTTTCTACTTTTGGTTCTGATAACCCCCTTTTTAATTTGAAGAATATTTTCTTCGAATTTAGCCAGGACTTCTAAAAGTTGTATCGTATTTTTGGTTTCGGGCTTTCCCGGGCCTGTACCTGTGGTTCAGTCGAACTAAAAAATGATCCACCAAGTCTGCGGGGCATTCCTAAATTTTAAACTTTTTTCTATTTTAGTAATCTATAAACGAAATCAGTCGCCTCTGATTTCTTTTTCCCCGTTGTGATCTAAAAACCCCACTTATTCTTTTTTTTTTGATCGCGGGAAAAGCCTTCCTAAATTTAGTTTGAGCGCCAAAATCCTATTTTTTTTGCCCCAAAAACGAACCAAATATCGAATACCAATCTTGAGCCCTTCCCCCGAGATGATTTTTAAGTAAGCACATGACAGAATTGGGTTTGAAAGAATATTGTTATCGATGCACTCGATAAACTCGCAACATTCTCCGACCCTGAAAAATACATTTCAGGTAAATTTACCACCTACATTACCTAACCCAGAATTAAATACGTTGGGCGCCATTGAGACATAGCCATTCTGTGATGACCATGCTTTTCCGGTTCC
>BMAV01004506.1:86137-192530 GCA_019973955.1 Trichonephila inaurata madagascariensis | reverse complement strand
GTACCATCTATAAAGGTTTTGGGTTACCATTATTAAATGATAGTGCGGCAGCAGCAAACCATAGACATTTTTGCTACTTTTCTGCCCATTATTTTAAATAAAAAACTCATAAAACCCGCGGGGGGGTGGCAAATTCTAACCCAAAAAAACCGACTGCTTCACCTTTTCCAACCGCCCCATAGCATATGAAGTCTAGTGTTCCTTCAACACTTTTTTTTTTTTTTAAATCACGTGGAAAAACCTGGTATTGAGAAGGGTTAATAAACCAAAAAAGTCAAAATAATCAACTCTGTAAAAACCCCCTAAATTTTTGACTAAACTTAATGTCAATACTTTGTTTTTACAATTTATACATAATACATGTTGTTTCAATCCTAAAAAACAGCGGAATGTAATTATTTCACGTTTTCAGATGTTTAAAACGAAACATACTCATATTAAACTTACCAATTTTGATTTTGAGATGAATTCTTAATATACGTACTGGATTGTTTTTCCCCCCTTTATTCAAATCCCGAAGTTGAAGAATCTATAAAATTTTGTAAATTTTTTTTTTTTAAAAGGGACGTCCTCGCGTTCTTCTTATAACATAATCCTACGTTGACGGCCACGTTTAAATGGAAAAAACTTTTCCAACCCAATACCAAGAAGAAAACGGGGGCAAAAATGCAAATAAGATATACTTTAAAAGGATAGAGGGTTTAGTGAGTTTGGGACGGCGATCTTAGAGATAACTTAGTGCAGAACAGTTCGAAAAATTTGGGACGCCCCACAACCAAGGAAGAAGGATACGCTCATCTTCTTTAAAAAAATATTAATTATAAGAAAGATTTAAAAGGGCCCTGAGTATTTTTATTCAAGAGAGAATAGGAAGTTTTAAACCCAAGGTAGGGGTTACCAAAAAAAAGGTAATATTTTGTATGGGAAGTTAGATTAGGCAGAAAATTAAATAAAATTAAGTTTAAGGATCTAGTTGTGCGATCTGACTTGAATATTCAGTTTAATTTGTGGTTATTCTCATTAAAAAAAGTTTTTTTTGAAATTAAGATTTTTTTTTTCTTAAAAATTTGTGTTAAAATTACAAAATTTATCTTTTAGTTTCCCCCCTCAGCTTAGGGATCCAACAAATAGCTATCCGGATGGCTATTAAATTTTTGGGAAAAACCCGGGGATATTAATCAGATATTGTGAATTTATATCTGATAAAAACTAAAAAAAATTCGTTATATTCAACGAAAAAGCACGTGAGTTCCCAAGAAGTAAGCAAACAGTCAATTATTCCCATTTTTTTCCCGTTGTTTTTGCCGATAAAAAATAAATACTTTTAATAAATTTTAAAGTTTTGACAAGGCTGAAAAGTAATGTGTTTTTTTGTTTTGATTTGAAAGGGGCGTGGCAATCGACTGTTTTGAGATTTGACAGACGTAAACAACTTTTGAAAAAATAAAAATATTTTAATTCAGCTAGAAAAAAAAATTTAAACTGTATCAAAAAGAAAAATGGAGTTTTTTTTTCAATCAAAATTGAAAAATCGATTTTACGTCGTTTTTCGTGAAGTGCCCCTTAAAAAAAAAAATTTTGAATTTGCAAAGCACATTTGGAACCTTCATTCCGAACTTTTTAAATTACCCGATTCAAAATGGCGATGTAAAAAGCACTTCGTCATTTAAAGGTTTTCAGGGGAGCAAATTGCGTCATAAAGAACTCGAAGTGGCTGATTGTGGGAATCTATTTGGCTTTTTTAAATTAGGGACAAAAAAATGAAAGTGTTTCATGGTATTGCAGCTCTAGAGAAATAAGTTAAAGCAACCATGATTTTTGTTTTGGATTAGAAAATTTTGTAGCGCAGATTAGATTTATTTTTTTAAAATTTCCCGTTTTAAAATGGCTTTAAACCATTATTGTTAAACTCAGTCAAAAATGGAACAAGATTTCTGTTTAACCCCTTTTATCAGACGGTATTTAAAAGTACCACCACTTTAAAATTACATAGAATACCCATTTTAGGGAAAATTCTGACGATATTGCAGGAAAATTCTTTTGAAATCCATTCTTCCAAGATATGGGGGAGCACGGTTCTAGGATATATTTTAGCAGGAAGGGGAATAGTTTTATAGCAGAAATAGTGTTTTCCGCGACAGCGTTTTCAGCGGCTTTCGAAGATTAGCATTTATGTCTCGAAAAAAAAGTTAATGTCAAAATTTATTTGTTCTTATTTTTATTGTATGTTAATGGGACTTTAGAAAACGATTTTTCTCTTTATTTTAAAGGGAAATATATATAATTGATTTTACAGTGGGAAAATCTTTAATTAATTGATTTGCCTAACGGATTAAATTTCCCAAAGAAGTATTTTTTTATATATATCCCAAAATTTTCAAGTAATGATCCAAAATATAGCTTTAAAAAACTAATAAATCATAATGTGGGAGATAAAGGGGTTAAAGAAAAATAAAATTAATTTTGCTTACAATTTATTAATTAAAAAAATATTTGAAGGAGTCTTATCTGATGCTTAACTTTTCCAAAATGACCAGATTAAAAAAAGGGGTGATTGTGTGAGATACTTTTATTCTTATAAAATTATTTAAAAAAATTTTTATATACTGATGTTCAGTAAGTTAAATAGTGCACAAATCTTCTTAGTTCCCCCAAATTCTTTAGTTAAAACTACAATAGAATTGTAGACATTTGTACATTTGGAATTTATTTATTGATTTGAAAATGAAAACTGTAAAAATTAAACAATATGCTTAAAAAAGTAATATTTTTAAATACACTGAATAATGTATTTCTTGATTTCCCAAAAAATAACAGAACTGATTTCTTTTTTTTCACATGACTCATTTTAAAATTTATTCTTTTGATTCGCGAATCATTTTATGCCGTCGGGTTTTATAAACGGGTTCAACAAAAATACAATTATCATTTATTAAAAATAAAACATTTGAGTTTAAAAAAGTTCATTATATAAAAAAACTTTTTTTAAATAAATGAAGTTCAAAAAATTTTAATATAAAACTATCCTGGGCTATTAAACTAATATATTCAAAAAGTTCTCCTGAAATATTTTTAAAAAAGGACCTCAAACAATAGGGTTAATCTTGTATCTTTTTTAGTGTTTTGTTATTCTTCTCTCTTCTCTCTCTCCCCTGCTTCGTGGGTAAAAATTTAATGATTAAGAACGCAAGCTAGTCATGCGATAATCGTATGCGGTTTCGAGTTAGGGTTTTTTAAAAAAGGGGAAAAACATACTAGAATTAAAATTTGTTGACCGTTTTATTATATAAAATTTTTCTAAAAAATTGATTTTAAGGCCAAGGTATATGTTTAACTTCCTCCCTATTCATCAAACCTTGATTGAAAATCCCCCATCATGGGTAGGTGCATTATCATCCTGTAAAAATTCCCTCTCCCAGTAAAAAAAAAAATTTACATCGTAGATGAATCTGGCCGGTATAAAAAGTCTTATTTATTCCAATGATCCTTCCTTTCAAGTTTATGATTGACCCCGCAGAAATCACGACTCCGCTTCTCCATAACAGTTCCACCTCCAGGCTTCACAGTTGGAAGGAAACAATCATGATCATACTCTTGTGTGGGTGCTTAGAATCCACTCCCTGAAATGTAGTTTCAGATGCAAAAAAAAAATTTCACTTGTTCTCAATAAATCATTGCTCGGAGTAGTCAAGTGGCCAACATCACGAACTCGTGGCTGGCGTTGTCGAAGTCACGGATTTCAAACTTAGTGCCATTAAAGGATCTTGGTCTTAGAGGGTTTCGTGCAAGTTATATAAATCTGTTGAGGCTCAATATCCTCCCATGGGAGTGTTGTGGAACTTCGGAAAGGATGTGTCCGCTCAGTTGTCGTCTTTTTCCTTGACCATGATTTCGAATTATAAGTTCCAACACCAGAAATCCTCGTATTGCTTCACCCTGCGATCTAAATTGAAATAAATTTAGCCAATCATTATAAAATACCATTTAAATACGATCGTTATTTTCGTGTTACAGTGAAAGTCGCTTAACACGAAACTGAAAGGAGTGATATAATTTTTCGTAATAAAGGATATTACTAAAAAAATTATGTATCGACAAAATTAATTTTTATTAAAATTCATTTCATTTACATAGATATGTATGTATGCATCTATTTAATATAAAATTTCCATTTCTTTCGAAAAACAAAACATTTATTGAGCCTTCGGAAAATAATTTGATATTTTTCTTTGCATTGTCTTTTTTATCAACAATATGTTAACAAATTGTTCGATCTCGTATATTCTGTAATTCATTTTACGATTGGAATGTGCTTCTAAATCAATGAACATAATTTTCATAATATTTCTCATTTAGGATGATGTGGGAGTAAGACAACTGTGTTATTTATTTCATTTTCATCATCGGAATCTGCATCAATGATAATTTTTCAGCTTTGAACAAACTCAAAAATGTCTTTGTCTGTCATATAATGAATCTGTTTAATTGAATTTTAGAGCTAAAGTAGAATGTAACTTCACTAAAACTCAGCAAGGTTTTGCAACTGAAGCTAAATTTTATCTTGCTTTATGTAAGCAATCGTGTAGACCGACGCCAGAACAGTTGTATGACGAAATCCATTGACAATAGTTAAAGTTTAACAATGGCATACTAATTCTGAAAATAATCCTTTTCAACATCTTGCCTTAAGGCGCATTAAAAAGACAGTCTAAAAACCAAAAACATAAAAATAGAATGAAACAAATATGTGAGAAAGAAACATATATGTTAACTCATCCCAAAAGTAGATTAAAATTATGAGCGCCACAGACAATGGCCCTGTTTAGTCCTGAAATATACCAATTAATAATTCATTCAATCAATGGTCCTAAATCAATTTTAAAAAATATTATCCTATTTATCTTGTCTGAATAAGATTTAATGTTATGCAAATAACCTATCGGAATGCTTTTCTCACTATTCTTCTAGTATTCATAGAAAAAGCAAAGAATATAAAGTACAGACTACTCCAGAGAGTCTGAACTATTTTTTAAAAAATTCACATTATTTTCAGAGTTACAACCAATTAAAATAACTATCGGCGTTTTTTCTTAAAATTTCTCCCCTCTGTTGTCGTAAAACATGGATAAACCCACTTCTAAGTTATATATTTCAAAAATTCTAGTTGAGCCTCTGTACAGAGGTCTGAGCTATATACAGGGAAAATATTATTATAATAGAAGCATTTTTCACAAAAGGAAAATATTTTGATAATTGGTCATTCTATGCTCATTTTTTGTCAAAATATTATACTTAAGTAATTTTTTATTGTAATAATATTTTTAAAACAATTTTATATAGATATTCTAATCTAGGTGGCACTAAATATCATAAATATTATCCATTTATACGCGTTTGCAAAATCACGGTTCCGAATGTAGTCGGATACCTTAACATTTCTTTCAACCAGGATATCATGAAAGATCCTTGTATTCCATGACCGTAAGATATACAACCGTAATTAAAATAAACAGCTGTCTCAAATACTATTGACGTTAAAACAAACAACAATCATGTAACTTTCAAGGTTCACGTTGAATGTACCCTGTTTGTGATGTTTTGCGCTATTTTACTTATATTATGTTTCTCATTTTGAGTTATTTTATACATACTGTACAATCTCGTGTTCAGGCAGATGTACTGTAAAACACATTTGCTGGATTACAAAACTTGCGACATGGCTATCATTCGATAGCTATGTCGTGGGGTTTCAGCGTAAGTTAGAGGTGTGGGATTCTCGAAATGATGAGACATTTTAGAATTCTTAATATGGCTTTTATTAGGAATTTAACTTAGATTACTTAGATATCGAACAAACTTATATTAAGTGAGAATAAACCAAAATACGTAGTCTTAACTAACTCAGATCACGCAATTAGATCACTTATCAATATAAATATATTATATCCGCTTAATCTCGTCTCAATAATATACTAGCGTTCAGAATATAATCTTCCTACCTTGGTTGAATACTCAACGTCCAAGCTATTTCAAATCTTTCTCCTAGGGTAGTACAATGGTATGTACCTTGGTTGAATTGGCGAGGGGGGCGTCTTGATTCTAAGTAAGCCGTCGATCAACACTTCTATCTTCTCTACACTGAACTTTCTCTAAATTGCCATTTTTGCTCACTAAAATTTCTATCCTTTTAAAGGTTATCTTATTTGCATCTATGCTTCGTTTCACTTCTTGGATTTGGGTTGGAAAAGTTTTGCCATTAATCGTGGCCGTCAAAGAACATAGAGATTATGTTAGAGGAAGAACGCGAGAGTTGTCACAAACTGGAGACATATTTGAAAACAGCTTAAGAAAATACATTAAAATCAATAACAATATTTAAAATAATTCAATAACTTCATAAAGAAAAATTACGTCAAGCTCAAAAATTGAATGAAAAAAATTAGTGTTTTCCGAACTTTTGTAACCACTGTGTATATTTTATTTGTTTCTTATTTCAAGGTATTTATAAGTTATTCCAATTTTTTTTTCAACATTAATAACGATACAATAATTCGTTACTTTAAATAGGTTGCAACTAAGTCTTTTGCATTTAGTTTATAACTTTTTAGCTCTAGGTATGATTTTAGTTTTCTTTTTCTTTTTTCTTTTTTTTTTAGAATGACTTTTGCATGAAGTTTTATTTGAACCAAAGGAGTCTTGAATTGAACTTTTAATACAAGATAAACTTTTTAAAATCTTAAAAGCTTATTATAGCAATCATATTGTTATTAATAAAAGTAATATAATATTAATTTATTACACAATTAAGTAATGATGGGGTATAACTCATGAAAATTTGAATGAAAGAAAATTTTAAACCTGAATCATATGTTACTAACCATATTTAAATATCTATTTGTTAAAGAGTATTTGATTTTCGTATCTCGATTCATTTCATTGCGAGTTCTTTCTTCTAATATAATTGTGGAGGTAGAAAATCATTCACTTAATCTTTCTCCAACAGAAAAAATGTTTTCGTTCTGTGCTGCTGTCGTTACCTTCAAAGTTTGTCTTAAGGCTTTTTAGAAAAGCAGATTGCCTCATAAAGTATTCGTACTGGCTGATTACCGAAATTTCTTCCACAATTTGAAAGTAGGGACAACAAAACGAAAGCATTTTGGAGGAATATTACTCTAAAACACGGTAATAATGTGTGTTTGGGATGTATTTTAGATTTGAAAATTATAACTTAAAATCAGAACTTTTTTTTTCTTGAATTCTGCTTTAAGTGGCAATGCACTCAAAATTATTGTTATTCCATATGGAAAAAAGAATTTGGTTCTTTCTAACAGTTTTATTTCTTAAAAACACATCGAAAAATAGTAACAAATGATGCCACTTTTTGTTTTAATTCTTTTATACAAATTATTTTGTATTTCTTTTCTTTTTGTATTAATTTTTTATCAAAAGGTAATTAATCAAAAATATATGGTTGCTTTAGATGCTTAACAATGTTGAAATAATGTGATTCAAAGGAAAACTAATTTACCCTAAAATCCAACGTATAACGCGAACTTTGAACACAAGAAATAAGATCGAAATTTACCGGTGTGCGTTATATGCCGGGTATAAAAACGATAGCTTTAAAAATAACAAAAGAGAGGAGCCTAAAAAAATTAATTCAACAGATATTAAAATATCGTTTTTTTAAAAAAATACATGCCCTGTGAACTAAAATACACTGCTGGCCACTGTAAATGCAACACCCTGAAGGAAGCATGCAAATAACATGAAATTTACAACGTACATTAGCGGAGGTGAGATATGCAAATGATTAGAATTTCAGCGCAGACACACATCACGCGCGCCTGTGGCACCACCTCAGAGCGCTATTTAAAGCTTGGAGAATTCGACGATTTCAAGTTCGGCAATTGTGTGTGTGTGTTTTTGTGTGTGTTTTTTTCAAAAAACGATCAGTTATGTTTCGTAGAAAACAGCGATCAGCTCTTGATCAAGTATCCGAGTTCGACAAAGGAAGGATAGTGGCCTACCGAGATTGTGGATTATCTTTCAGGGAAATCGGTAGTCGTGTTGGACGAAACCAAACAACTGTAATTCGGATTTGTGACCGTTGGATGCAGGAGGGTACGATGGACCGACGTGGTCGATCGCATCCACCTCAGTGCACCACTTCACGTGAGAACAGGAAAATTGTGCGCATAGCAGTGACGGATCGCTCAGTCACATCGCGAACAGTAGCACAGCACACTGAGTCTGTAACGCATCATTCAGTGTCTGCGCGTACCATTCGACGCCGTTTAGAGCAGAGTGGTCTGTCCGCAAGACATCCATTGCTTAGTCTACCCTTAACGCAGAACCGCAGATGTCTCCGCCGCAAATGGTGCGATAAAAGAAGGATGTGGGTGGCAGAATGGAATGAAGTTGTCTTTACTGACGAGGCACGCCTCTGTCTGCAACACCACGATGGTCGGATTCGAGTCTGGAGACTCCGTGGAGAGAGGATGCTGAACAGCTGCGTTATGCACCGCCACACTGGCCCTGCACCAGGTATTATGGTATAGAGTGGTATTGGATATCACTCTCGCACTCTTCTAGTACACATTGCCGATACTTTAAGCAGCCAGCGCTACATCTCCGAAGTGTTGGAGCCAGTTGTCCTTCCTTACCTTCAGGGCTTGGCCACAGCCATATTTCAACAGGATAATGCCGACCACACGTGGCACGCATTGTCCAAAGGTTCTTCGTTAATCACCAGAATGAATTGCTTCCCTGGTCGGCTTGCTCTCCGGATCTTTCACCGATAGAAATTATGTGGTCCATGGTTGCTCAATGATTGACCCAGATTACACCCCCAACTGCCACACCCGATCAACTTTGGTAACGTGTGGAAGCTGCTTGGTCTGCTGTACCCCAATCAATGCCGAGGCATGTAGCAGTGATTAACTCCAACAATGATGGCTACTCTGGCTACTGATTCTGGCAGTAACCACACTTCACAGAAGTCTATAAATTTAATCATTTGATACTTGGTCAACATGTTATCTACAGAATAAATTTTGTTGTGCTATCTCTTGTCTTTCTTGGTGTTTCATTTACGGTGGCCAGCAGTGTATTTACAGATCTAAAAATATACAAATTTTTTTTCAAAAGTCTGGGATAATAAATGACTTCAAAACATAAGAGCATTGTATACTAACATTTCAAACTCCGTCGTAAAAAGGAGGTTCGCGTTATACGGCGAATATAACTAAAAATTCAAAAATGCAGCTTGAAATTAAAGGTGCGCGTAACACACCGGATTTTACAGTAAATTTCCTCATTCAGCTTATTAAGAAAGTATGAAATCGGTAATTTAAATTCATACTTTTACATATTTAGGACTAATGCTCTTAAAAAGGGAAGTTACAAATAAATCATTCTATTTTTTTTGCAGTGGGATTTGTAATTTAAAATGAACTTAGAGAAATTAAGCTACTCTTAGTAATTAAAGAGTTCCCTAGTATTCATTAAAATTTCACTGCAAAGTAAAAGTCAAATGTAGCATAAGGGTTTTGGAATTCAATTATAAATAAAAGATTACTCTGTATTCATTCTTATTTCTGGTAACAGTAGTTATATTCATAAAAAAGCAGAGGTTAATTAAAGGTGTTATTTGTGATGCAAATCTTTTTTTTTCGTGAAGTAGGACATTGTAAATGGCCCTTTAAATATGTTTTTTTTTTTATTTTACCTCTTTAAGAGTTTTAATATAGTTCTCATAAACAATGTTGGTACCTAAGGCGTCATTTATAAGTAAAATATTAAGTGCTTTCAAAATTGTCTGCAAATATTTTGGAAATAAGGTTATGCACAGTAGGTCATTTTTGGTTCATATTCAGATTAGTATGATAACCTATCGTTAAATGGATGGTGCGCTGCATTTAGTGAACACGCCCCTTCCTTCAGGGAGTCCTAATGTCTTTACCAACAGGATGACATTTGACCGTACACTGCACTAATTAGCCAGTGCTCTGAAAGTTCCCTCTAGTCATCATTCTTCCTCCAATCTATCATCAATTGAACATGGGAAAGGGGGTGTCTTTTGTTCTGCCAACGTTTTGTTCAGAAGACAAAATATGGCCATTCTGGTTGACAGGGAATATAGAACTGTGGTGGTAACTTTATGAGCCAGTAACAGCCTCCGGACAGAAGTGATCACTTTTGTCAAGTGGTTATGTTACGTGGCTACAGATTCCAGCATCTCGGGTTCTGTCCTTGGAAAAGCACCTCAACTATGGTGACCTAGGCTGAATTAAGAAAAACGCAACGTTTTTTTCGCACATCTGTCGTTGCGCCGTCTACCCGCAACAAGAGCAATCAAAGTCGTCATCCACTTGACGCAGCAACCAAAGTCGTCAGACTTATTTGACGCAACACCACCAATTAACAACAACAACTCAATCACTACACACACTCGCCATAACAAAAATCGTCCTCCTATCCACCGACTGAATGATGGGGGAGTACTGTGGTGGTATTTCCATAAGCCAGTATCAGCCTCCAGACACTTTTGTCAAATGGCTATGTTTCGTGGCTAAGGACCCTAGAGTCGTGGGGTGTGTCCTCGGATATGCACTTCCACTAGTACCATTCCTCAGATCCCCATCCGTACTCTCATAGACTTTGTACCTAGACGTGTTGATCCATTAATCTCCGCCTGCTGTGATTCAAGTACCTACTGAGCTCACGTTGCTCGTTCTTTGTGTTTTTCAGTATCATTTCAAAATAAACACCACCTATTGTTATTGTCTGTGCTTGCGAAATTTCTCCATTTTCTAGACATTGCTTGATGTTACATTTTCAGTGTCAGTTTGTATTTTGAGAAATGCTGAATTTCGGGAAGTATCATGAATTCTAAAATTTTATATTACAATATTATTCCAATCTAAACTCGTGTTATATACAATAAGATACACCTGCCTACTTGAATGGTTCTTGAAAAAGAGAAAATATTCGTTTTTTTTTTTTTGGTGATAGAATATCTAACACCTAATGAAAAAGATGACCGTTTGTAAGAAAATAGTATGAATATTACCATTTTGATCTCTTCAGTCTCAATAGCCTTAAGAATGTTAGAAAATGGCTAACATAGACTAATATTGCAATCTGCAGACTGTTCTCTCTTATTCTAAAGAAAATTTCATTCAAATTTTACTCAGTAACCAAGCGTTCCTTAAACTGTGGGGCGCACCCCCAGAGGAGCATGATAACTCTACGAAGGGGGCGTGAGCATATTGAAAAGTCGAATACAAGAGATCATTTTAAACAATTATTAATTTACTGAAAGTAAACAAACAAAAAAACATTGACATAATGAAAAATAAAACACACATTTACACTGTTATAATACAGTTATAAATGTATCAGTACTGCACAATGTATTTTATAATTACTTTAACAATAGTAAGTTAAGAACAGGTTCAATAAATTACTAATAACGCCATGGGAGTCATTTATAAAATTATATACAAAAATTAACACTTATCTTGATAATTTATAATTGATTTATAATATGGATTTATAATTGAACCCTTAACTGCCGATTAAATGTTATGCGATTCGCTCGCCAATGCCGCCGTTTTCCACGCAGAAGAAAGTATATAACATATTGGGGGAGGGAGCGAGAAAAGAAATAAATAAGCAAATTCTCTGAAATAAGTAAATCCTTCCCCAAAACTGTCAAGAGTATTATGTCACTTTTGTTACATTCTAAGGCCTTCGAAATAATTTTATGAGTAGCAGTGCACAGAAAACTCGTACTTCGGGAAGACTTGTATATACGTTTGGAGCAATTAACATGTTGACTGAGCGAGACATATATATATTTCTGGGGGCAATTAACCCACCGTCACTCGCGCCTGTTTTTCTACCATCTTTAAACTGGGGTGTAGGGGAAACCCCAAATTTTTAACACGTGTTTAATCATGAAAATAAAATTAAGTCATTATGATACATATTTATAAAGTACAAGATGTTTTTTGTACTACACAAATACAATTATTAAATTTATTGCATGCAAATGAGACTAAAATTAATTTAAACTAAACATAAAAATTTTTCATTTTAAAACACATAATTTTATATTTTTTTATAAACCAGAAAAACGTCTAAACCAGTAATAAATATACTTTATAATTAATGAGATAATGATAGTAGAAAGTATATATATATAGAAAAATAATATTTTAATCATTTTCCAAACATTCAGAGCAGACTGTATACATATGTTATACTTCTCGCGGGAGTTCTCAACCCCCAGATAAACTTTTGAAGATTATTACATTCTAATCGTTCGAGAAAAAGGGATTGCATCAGGCCTTGAAGGTTCAATGACCTAAAATGGGCAGCTACAGAAAAATTTTGGGATTTTCTTGTTGCTGGGGTGTACAGAACACCCCGCGCGAGTGATCGAGGGTTAATGCTTTGGCTGAGCAAGATGTTTATATACGCCGGTGGGACTTTAAAGGTTAAAGTCGTATTGTACCCTTACCGTCCAGGTATGGTATTATTGAATTTAATACATTGTTATCGTGAGGAGGGGGGTTGCGATGAAAATTATGTTTGAATATTGAAATTTTGAGAATCAAAGCAGTAACCTGATCCCTTTTTTAGGGTAGGGGTAATCTCTTTTACTACAAATCATGCATTTTAAAAACTTCCAGTATGTTCTAAAAACACACATTCTGTGTTGATATTTAAAGTATACACAGTGGTAAATTGCAATTGCTTTAATTATTCAAGCTGAATCCTTCATACCTGTTATTTGGTTATATATCATAAAAGAAAAGAAAAGATATCATAAAATATACCCTTTAGTGTCCTCTTTGAGGCCTTGAATCAACATAAAGTGGGGAGTAATCTTGAAGACTATTAAGCCTTTCATGGAATAATAGTTTGGAGATAAAAAAAATCGTTATGGAAGCTTTGTGAATTAACGTCTCTTTTTAAAGCATTCTTTGGCCTTTTAAGCTGTTAGGTTGATGATCGTCATAAATTTGGTGCTAAAACCAGGCAATGTAATTTCTAAAGCTTTTGTTTTTTTACAAAGTTTAGACTCACCATAAGGTAAATATGTTCAAAAATGTATTAAAAAAATATCTAATTATTTGTTTTTTTATAAAGAGATTTGAAATGTTTCACTTACGAAATTATTAACAGTTAAGCTTCTCTACATTTGAATATAAAAACTATTGGACGCCTTTTTTTTAATTTTTCTATTTAACAATTCAATTGATATTAATCACAATATAACAAGAAAAGAGTTTACTAGCAGATTAAGTTTCAAATTGAAATAAAAGTGAAAATTTCCTATAATTTACAATCTATGTATTACTTATTCATTATTTATTATCATTTCTAAGTGTTATATACTGTTTTAAAGAAAACAATAGATTTTTCGGATAGTAAAAGGTTTGTCAAATCGGAACTAGCTTTGCATAAAGGTTTACGGTCTTTCTGATATATGCTTTTATATATAATTAAAAAACTAATAATACCTACTTAAAATTTTTGCTTCCTATTCAATTTTATATTAATAGTTATTTATTAAAGAATTTTACCTATATTTTCAAACATATCCCAACATATGACTGGCTTAAGCAAACAATTATTTCTGTATTAAGTTATTTTCCTTCGTCAAAGTTTATTGATAATCAGTGAAATCCTTAGTGCTTGTCCCCTAAATCAAGAATATTATTGATAAAAATGCCGCCATGGAACGACACTTCTTTAAAGGATTTCAAGAAACATTTACTTATTTGCATACATAAACTCGCGATCACCCACGAATGAATAGATATAAACTTAAAACTGCTACAGATGTACAAAAAACACATTTCGTATTTTATGATAAACTTGTAATGGGTGTTAATCGGATTCTTCTACTAATCCTCTTGGGGAAAATATTCTTCAGCTGTGATTTTAGTTTAAAAACCGCTTTCCATAGAGATGATTTAATTTTATGCAAATATAACTGGTATTTCAGTGCCTATCGTTGAGTAC
The DNA here is from genome assembly GCA_019973955.1 of Trichonephila inaurata madagascariensis. Lineage (NCBI taxonomy): Eukaryota > Metazoa > Arthropoda > Arachnida > Araneae > Nephilidae > Trichonephila > Trichonephila inaurata. The sequence continues at coordinate 178,490 of BMAV01004506.1, read as the reverse complement.
GTGAGAATAAGGGTAGCCGCGGTAGCCGAGTGGTATAGGTATCGGATCGTGGCTTGCCTTGTCACGAGTTCGAGCCCAGTACCACTAAAGACCCGCCGTGAGGGCAGAGATGCACGTTAAATCTGTCGAGAGCTGAAACGTCCTCCCGTTGGTGTGGTGTGGTAGTTAGGAGAGGGGATGCCAGCTCAGGTGTCGTCCACGTCACTTGACCATGGTTCAAAATGACGTGGTCCGTCACCAAAAGCCCTCGTGTAGCTGAATAGTACGACGTTAATATCCAATCAATCAATCAATCAATCGTGAGGTTAATGGTTATTGTTTGATAGTTAAGCATGAAATCTGATTATTAGAAAAGGTGAACAGTGACTGGGTGGTCGCACGTCTTGGGATTAATAGTAGATGCATAATCCATCAGGAATTGTGGAAGTAATCAACCTTGGAGCTGACCGAGCTATCGGGCTTCTTGAAGGATCATAACGAGAAGCTTCGACTCCAGATAAGTGCTTTCAAACTTGGTTAAGGGTTAGGATTTCAGATTGCTCCCATAGTTAACTTAAACAATTGTATCTTTACTAATATTACAAGCGCGAAAGTTTGCGTGTGTGCATATGTGTATATGTTTTTACTCTTTCACGCAAAAATAACTGAATGGGTTTTATTGAAACTTTACAATAAACTAGCTTATACATCAGAATAACACATAGGCTATAATTTAAAAAGATATTGTGTGAAGTGTCCAAAATATAATGATAATTGTCAACTAAGTAGGAAAAATTCTTGCTATCTGCAAGCTATTCTGGCGTGCGCTGCAAAAAAAGCCTACGACAGCTTATATCTATCTTTTATGTGTGAAGTAAAACTTTCCCTTTTTGTTTTGTCAACTCCAGGCACTGGCTTCTAATTTATTGCTTTGATCAATGTAATAACTATTTTTTTTTATTTTAGAATAAAACTAGATTTCGAAGAGAAAGGTTGTGTTAAGTCTCTCTTTATTTAAATAGCTGCTATTGATTTTTTTTCATGTGTAAGCTATTATCGTCAAAATAGGGAACTATTAATACAATAAAAATTGATAATTTATTTCTATGCACGTTTTTTTTATGATTTTACTATGCACATTTGGTAGTGACAATTTGATCCTTATATCAAAATAAATACTTTTATCGCTTCTGGTATTTAATGTAGATAAACTTTGTCTTTCACACTACATCATTTCGACAAATTTGCATTATTTGTTTGTAGTTAGTAGTTAATTATAACACTATAATTTTAATTGAATAGGCAGGTTTTGCATTTTTTAAGAATAAAAATAATAACTACTGTACTGTATTTTTTGGAAGTGTAGAAAAAGTACCTACTAAGAATTATACCGTGAAAGCGTTCGTCTAATCTTTTCCAAAGCTCTAATAAAGCTCGAGCTATGAAAGTAGCTAGACTATTGCCAACTTTACTCTGTCTCCAACATTTCGCTATGTTTCCACTGAATCGCCATTATAATTTAAAGAACGGCGTTGTTTGGGAGTATTACAATTTTAACATAAAGTATATACAACAGAAAGTAATATTAACGTATTGCACATCCAGATATAAATTATTTATAATTTTTTAAAAGCGTTCATTACACAAAATTTGTAACAATGTGTTATTTTTGCTGAGCAGAAATCAGTTTAGGAAGGTGTTTTCAAAAATTGATCCACAAGAGAGTTACGGGGGGTTAAACAAAAAAAAAATCCTTTTTATCAGCTATTAGATCTACAGACTTAAAATTTAACAAACATATTTTTTTTGTTCAACTGAGATATGCAAAAAGCTTTTTTAATTTACAATTCGCTTAAAATGAAATTAAAAAGTTATTTATCCTCCAATCTGTATTGTTTAATTTTTTAATTCACCCGTGTGAAGAACGGGTATACTATCTAGCATTTCATAAAGAGATAGAATAAAAGTAGCTATTTTTAAGATCGTGTCTGCTTCTTCCTCGCAACCCCTTGCACCCTCGACCTTCGAACCACGACATGCTTAAAGGAACATAAAAATAGTATTTGAATTATATTTATAAACAAGCATAACCAAAGTCAATTTTAATTATTAATATAAACATGAAATCTCAAAATAAAGCAGTTATCCAACAATTGGATCGGATATTTTCTTACGAAACTCGAAAGTTAATTCCTAATTTTATATATTTTGAAAATGGTTGTTCTTGCATTCAACCACAGAAATAAAAATATCACAAATAGTTCTTATTTTTGGAAAGAAGAAAAAATATTTCCATGCTATATATTACTATATATAACATACTATATATTACTTTATATATTCTAATATATAAGAGTATATATATATATTAGAGGGAAATATTTATTGAATTTGATCGTGACTGCTGCTGGACCCCCCTCCCCATTCTCCTGCACACGCTTGCTTACTTAAATATTTCTTTGATACTTTCATCATGTTTCACTCACAATTTAGCTCTTCTTTCTCGGAAATTTTCGGAAAAGTAGTCGATTTTTAAGGTTTTTGGTGCCATGCGTGTTTCTTTCTCGGATTTTTAATACTTAACTATCAGACATATAAGTACTTTTTTAAAAATTAATATCGCTAGAGTTTCAACACTGCAACCACGAGAGCGAAGGCTTCGCCGTATTCAATGGTCCCGAACGTGGTACCGCCTTCGTGTTTGTCAACGAACGAATTTCTTGACTCTGTTATAAAACAAAGGGAGCCCTAGGTTTCCGGGTTCCTTTGATCCAATATAAAGCATCTGCCGAGTTCGACCAAAAATTTAGGCAAATTTTCCAGTTTCATATCACTACTAACACTCTGGGATAATCTAGCTCCATACTGCATGCAAGGAGTTCCAGTCTCGAATGGACAGAGACTTCATTGGAGCAACTCTGCATCTTGCCTGTATAAGTTGACAGGTCGTTGAATTTTCACCTCGCATCTTTAAAAATTTTACACAAGCAGCATATGCTATCTTATCACTGCATCGCAGAAAACGTAAATGTTAAATTTCCCGGTGCATTCCTTCCGGGAATAAGCATATCGTGGAATTTCTATTTTATTTAGCTTAGACAGTTCTTTTTTCGCCATCTTTCAAATTTTTTACTAATGAGGCGGGGAGTTCTAGGTCCCATGACACTTTTAATTCTCCAGCATTCTGAAGGAGGACCTTTTGGACCCAACGTAACAGACACAAGTGAAACCAAGAGGGTCAAAAAATCTTATGGACGGTTGACAAAATTTTCCTTTTTGTCACAGGTGTATCGTCTTCAACACAATCTCAAATCTATCGTAAGAGAATCTCCAGCTCCTAATGCCACCCAAGCCCCAGAACTGAAATGCTTTTTCCTTCTGGTGGTAAAAGATCGTAAGATTCTGGGTCACTGTAACTGTGCTCCCACCCTCGAAGTTCAAATTTAGCGGTGCTAAGGATTGTTTTGGATTCCTCGACAAATTTCAAGCTCTTCATGGTCGTCCACACTGGTAACACAGTTATCTACGTAAAATGATTCTAACAACAGAGTTGCTGTTTTTTCAAAATTGTGAGGAACGTTCTGCAGATGAAATCGAATTGTTGCTCCCAATAGATAAGGAGAACAAGAAAGCCCGAAAACAACCCTCCGATGCTGAAAACTTTAGGTTTAGATGGATCCCCTTCCTCCCACCATAAAAATTTTAGATAAGGTCTATCCAATTCACTCAGACCAATCTGCAAAAATGTTTCACGAATGTCTGCAACAATGCCTATTTCTAAATCGAAATCTATTCATGATGGCTGGAATGAGTTCGACAGTGTTTGGTCCCTTTCTAAACAATCGTTGATAGCGAATTCTTTCTAGCTGATCCGTCAAAACAGGTCGTACTCTTGTAGTGGAATTTTCCTTAATTACTGCCCTATGAGGTAAGTAATGGTCACTTTATCGTTGCAGTAGTTCTTCACTTCTTCTATGACTCCTTCTTGAAGCCATTCACTGAAAACTCCTTCTGTATGCTTCTAAGTTTCCGGTCTTCTTCAAGGAATTAATACAATTTTTCAACCTACTTTCAGCTAGATTTCTGCACGTGGGAAGGGAGGATGGCCTTGTATCCATGGAGACTAACAACATATCTTCCATCAGAATCCATTTTCACACTTCTGTTGAAATGTTCTTCGCGGCCTTCTCGTTCTTGCCTGCTAGTTCCTTTCTCTCCTGGGTCTAAGATTCCGAGTGTATCTAGTCGCCATAAGTCGGAAATTTTAGCGTCGCTTACATGAAGAGACATGACGCTATTCGTGCTGTCTGTAGATTCTCCCCAGTGTCTGTTTTCTCCCCCATTAATGTCCACCCAAGTCGAGTCACCAAAACTAGGTCAGACTTTAATTGTTTTATATTTCCTGTATATAATTTTACCCAAAAACATCAGCCCTACCTTAATCCATGAATTTCATCAGGAGAAATTGATAATAGCAAGCTCCATTTGGCTATTTAACCAGACAGAAAAATTTTATGTTTCTAATTTTAATAAAATTACCCCGTGGTATTCTCGGAATTCCAGAACAAATTATTTCTTTGATTCAACACTTCGAAATTACAACGGCTTATCAGAAAAGTCACTTAAGGAAATCAAATATCTTTTGTGGGTTTCTGCCACCCTTACCGCCGAATAAAACTATGTGTCAAATTCTCTTCAGCAATGCATTCATATCTCATTTCTTTAATGGCGCGAAATTAGTCAAGTATGATTTACTACTACCAGAATCAATTAGAACCCTTATATATTTCATTTATTTTCACCCTCTTTAGACGAACAACGAGTGTTTGCAAAAGAACTTTTTACGAATGGGTGTTGCGTTGAGAGTCGGATCTCTTCCATTTTCGTTTTCTACTTTTCTTCCTGACGTGGGTTTTTCGAATTTTCATTAATACATATTTCAGACACATGACCTTATAATGAGATTTTACCACAAAAATTCGCAGGGTGGTATCACTTTCGCTCTACAAAACGAAAACGTGTTTGACTGGAAACATCGAAAACAAGCGGCCTTTTTCATCAATATCCGCTTTTTCTCATCATACGATAAATTGCGAGCATATCTGCAATGGCTGCTAAAATGTAATTTAACCGCAGAATATACAAGATTCCTTTTACTTTTCAGAAGAGTTATAAAGCCTGCAGCTGTCGGAATTTCTTTCCCGCCTTGATGACGCGGAAGCATTTGTTTATATTATCTAGTCTGCTGTTAAACCTGCTTCGAGCCAACCGCACCTTTCTTCACTTTCTATTTCCTGCCTCAAAAATTTCATAAGCGCGTCTAATTTATTATTTTCAAGTCTGGATTAGATGTCAAGCACATTGAGTTATAATTTCTTTCCCAGACTCTTAATATATCGACTGGTAGGCAAGATTCAATTAAAGGATATAAAATAGAAGAATAATTTGCACTAGAAACGCCTAACATATTTAAAGATCTCAAATAAGTTTCTATTTTGTCATACAACTTAAAAAGCGGTATTTTAGAACCTTTACCATTGCATTATTCATCATTAGTGAAAGAACTTCTAATATAAACTTCGATTAACATGTCAGTCCGGCCGAAACGTGCCTTTAAACATTCGGATGACGTTTTGCTAACTATCACCAGTGGCAGGATAGGATTCAACAATTTCGCGCCCTTGAACCTTTTTAATGTCGCCTGCAATAAATAGTGATATTTATCTTCATTCGCGATTTCTTCGTCATTGTGTATTTTCTGAAACTGAGCCCAAAGGCCAACCATTCTTTTAATATCTCCCCAAACAATTTAAATTCTATTTTAGGTAGCTTAAATTTCCGTTTTAACGACTTTCGACTAGTTGAGAATTATTTTCCATTTCATTGATCCTTCAAAAATTTTTTGAACTTTAGTTTTCAATTTAATAAATCTCTTCGTACAAACTAAAGCTTTTGCATTCTTTATCGAAAGCCTTCTTGAGAACACCACTTCATCATTCAAAAGAATATTTGAAATTCCTTTTCCTTTACTAATTCGTTCGTTCCATTTTCCCTCCAACTGCGCAAATAAAATTTCTGATTTCACGTAATATTTTTATCTTCGTTCAAGTTGTTCTCAAGCAGTTAGCGACGCGCGTGAAAGCGCTTCTAAGCGCGTTTCAACTTTTTTAATTGGACCATTATTAAATCCAATAAGCTACTAAAATTCTAACTCTGTTTCAAAACACCAGATCCCGGTAGGATGCCAAATAATATTGTGTCCTAAAGCAATATTATTATACCTAAATATAGGTATTCATTTGAGGTAAGTGTCTGGGCTTACCTTTCTTTATAAAAATCCGGGATCCTTTTATCTTCTTTTTCGTTCGGGGAGACATAATAAATCACAATGAATCAAATGAAGAGTCCTAATCTTGACATACACTCATCTATTTTAATTTTAAACATATATATATTAGTTACAATGACTACGCGACAAAAACGAAAGAACACATAACGCGCGAACAGCAAAACAGTTAACAGAGAAAAAACATGACATCATTTCACTTCATTTCATTCCGTGCGCTTGCGCAAAACGGAAATACAGATGGGAGTTTCGCATTTCGCAACAATGAATACTAAATCTTATTTTGAAGACCGGAAACTGTGAAAATATTATTTGCTTCCTCTGTCCCTCTAAAGAGAAATAAATAGCGTATTTACGTCAAATACGTCTGCTTTCTGAGCCTATTTTAAACTGAGTCCTCAAACAGCACAAATGCATCCAAATTCACATGAATTGTTAAGGGCGAATTATCATGCTGCGTAGCATTTGAGAGATTTTAGGAGCTCTTTTCAGATGCATATAAAAACTTTTTCTAAATAAATGCACCAAAATTTTTCATAGTAGAGACGCAGTGAATAAATTTATTGCATAAGTTGCTTGAAGGAAGAGATTACGCTATTGGGGTGGTTTCTTATAAGCATACTACAGTTCATTTATTATCTAAAAACAGGTTTTTTTTTTCTAAAACAGTAATTAATCATTTCTCGTAGATATTAGTTTCCTTGATTCTTCTCAAATTGAAATTTTTCTGTTATTTAAAGAATTATACATGAAACACTTATACAGTTCAAGCAAAAAATGTTATACGCGTCTTAGGAAACTTTCAAACAAAGTATATAGTAAAATCTGTATTATGTACTAAGAAAAACTTAGTCAACTCAACTACTTTTTTCTCATTCGAAATCAACTTAAAAAATGTTTTGTGAAAAGTAAGCAATTTTCTATGGATTATACACAGGATTCAAACTTTATCGCAAATAGTAAGCAAATTTAATGGAGTAAACTGAATATTTAAGGTACAAGAATGTAAAACCATTACAATAAAGAGTAAATACTGTAAAATAATAACTAAGAAAATTCAAAATTTGTAAGCGAAATATTTATAGAGGTAAAAAAACAATCAATTACATTAAAATAATAAATAAACTTAAATAAAGAATTATTAATGTGTTTATTATGAAAAATTAAAGTAAATTAAAGTTGCGTGTCTTCAATCTTTCGCACTCGAGGGCAAAATTGATATATTTGTAATGATCCACGTTCACATCCATAAATTCACAGACATCCGTGGATAACACTACTGTCAAAAAAATATTGTAGTCAGGATATTTATATGAAAAAGGGAGGTTTGTTTTATAAGACAACTGTGTATGTGATTCTAAGGGAGAGATGGTGTTTACAGATATATATATATATATATATATATATATATATATATATATATATATATATCAGTTTTAAAAAGTTATAAATGCAGGTCGAATTAAATTACTTTGCAAACCTGTTAAAAAATAAGAGTACACCTTTATTCCAGTCAGACTTCTTATATTGAAAAATATTTAAGATACGAAAGTGAAATTTTGGAAAAACATCATTTTCAGAAACTTTTATCCTAAATGGGTATCAAACACGTCAGTGAAATGTTTTAAATATCAAAATCCAGGAACGAAGAGAGTGCGAAAGAGACTCTAAATTGATATTGAACTGTAATTAGAATATACCCTTTTATTTATTTTTTTGATGAATTTCATGTTGAAATAAATAGTTAACCAAGAGCTGAGTGAAGTCATTACAGCTATACTATTTATATATATGGTGGCAGCGGGTTGCATTTAAATGGAATAAATGCTGGAATTTACGCCTGAATAGTAAAAAGGATTACCTTCCGAATCGAGGAGACGGACTCTTTTGTGTGTGTGCTGATATACGAGAGAAAACTGCCTTTGTCAAGAGTGTGGACTGTTTATACCAGTGGAGTTGGGTGTTAGCGGGAAGGAAAAGAAGGGTGTGGTTCTACGAAGTGCTTCCAAACTTTCAAACGACCAAAGAAAGTGAAGGCGCAGCACCCCATTGTGCTAGAGGGTAAGTCCTTTTTTCTTTGAGATTATGCTCGAGCAGAGTAGAGATTTATTTTTTTGTTAGCTTAGTATTTTTTTGGAAATTCCCAAGTAATTTTGTGCTCGCGCTAATGAATTTTGGTTTGCCAAGAGTCTAAAAGAGTTGTTTTAGTATGAAAGGTGTTTTTCTATTATTTTAATTTTTGTACGGGTCCAGAATCATAGAATTGTGCTTACTTTATGCGATATTGATAGAGGCGTACGGTCGTAGTAAAAGTACTTATTTGTCAATTTTTGCATAGTTACTTTACAATTTTTAGGCAATACCAATAGGATTGTATTGTTTTGGTATAAATGGGATTTTTTCATTTATTGTAGCACTCTTGTTTAGTTGTTTATTGTGTATTATTGCTTAGTTACTTCGGGATATTTTAGTTGTACTAATAGGATTGTGTTTGGTATATGTGTGTTCTCTTCGATTTATTGTAGTACTCTTGTTTAGTTATTTATTATTGCATGATGACTTTCCTTTTAAGATTAAGAAAAGGTGACTTGTTAGAAGTAGCAAGGGAATTAGGGGTGGAAGTCAACGGCGATCTAAGAAAAGTAGAAATTAAGGATAGAATTTTACTAAATGAGAATAATGATATAGAAACGATTAAAGCGGTGATGGAGGGAGTTTTAGAAGAAAATGAAAGGGAGGGAAAAGAACGGGAAAGACTGCTACAGGACCAAGAGTTTGAGGAGCGAAGACAAATTAGGGAATATGAGCTGGAGCGGTTAAGATTGTCTAACGCCAATGATACGTTTAGTGTATCGTCTGCCGATTTAGAAGGGCAAGAGGTAAATAGACGTGTTAATTTAAAAGACTTGGTGCCTAAATTTGATGCAAAAGATGCAGATATTAATCCATTTTTTGAAATTTTTGAGAGGCAAGCCAAGAAGGAGAAAGTTTCGACGACAGGTGTTTCACAACTCATTCCGTTGCTCCCCTGTGGAATCGACTGAATTGATAGCGAAAGAACCCCGAAAAAGAAGACGATTATCCTCACATTAAAAATTACTTTAAATAGATTCCAGCTGACTCCCGTAGCCCTTATAGATAGTTTGAATCCCATCAGCGAAGACCAGGTACTTTATGGTCAGATTTAGTTTTTGACTTAAGGTCTTATTTTGGAAAATTGGTTACGGAATGGAAATAAAAGATTTGAAGGAGTTAAAGAATTGTTAGTGACCGAGCAATTAAAAAAAGAGAGCCCCTATTGAGGTGTAGTGGACCATTTTATCGATTCATGGGATAATTTTAAGGACTCTATACGGATCTAGCAGAAAAAATAGACCATTTCGAAGCGGTAAAAAAAGTACATAGAAAACAAAATACGATGAAAGTAGGTGAGAGGAAGCAATTTGATAGGCAACCGGTCGTAGGAAACAAGATAAATCAGTTTAGCGGAAAATATAAGCAAGTTAACACTCCAAACAAGGGATCTTATAGGAATGAGGGATTCCAGGGAAATGTACAAACTAGGAGAGAGAACAACGGAATGGGAGAAAAAAACCCATAATTTGTTACTATTGCAATGAAGTCGGTCACATAAAACCCCTCTTGCCCTAAATTTACAAAAACAATGTCGAAACAGTGGCTAACTTAAAAGGAATGAGGACCCTTTGAGAAATTTAAAGTAAAATTTGAAATAAATGGCGTGGAGCGTTTGTGTTTGAGAGATTCCGGGTCCGCAATAGACGTGCGCCCGCAGTTGATAAATGAGAACGGTCTTTGGGGAATATAGCCATTCAAAAGCCCATTGGATGACGTGTGCCACCGCCTACCACCTCGGAAAAAATAAAATTTAAAACCAAGGGGTGAGTTTTTACACGAAGGCAGCAGTCAAAGGCAAACAGCCCCTCGGGCGAACCTTACTTGTTGGGAAACCGCACAGCTGATTCCACTGGAGTCGAAGGAAAAGGGGGTGCACAATGATAAATGCGAATGTGACGCGAAGCGCCAGTAAAGTAGAAGCTTCGGTTGAGAGGGTAAGGGATGCAGGTTTAACGCGGCAAGCGAAGTTTTCAATTGAAAACACGGATCCAGTTCTTCCACCCGTGCGATGGAAATGAATCAATGACAGAAATCCCGGCGTTTGACGGAAGCAGGTGTGGCTAGCCCAAATAACGAGTTCTGACTTTAGTTCTGAGCAAAGTTTGAAAGTGCCCCCTGGACCTCCGTGGATTGTGGGAAAAGCCAAATTAGGTGTGGACGGAGAATTTCGGATTGTAAGGAAGTTGGTAAGAGTTACTAGAACAAAGAGGGACGAAATACGACAATTGTGCCCTTGAAATTCAGACTAGAAATTAACCGGTTGAGCCACGATAAATTAGACATTTGGGTGTCACAAAACCAAGGATAAGGTTTTGCGGGCTATTTCTTTGGCCAAATGTTTACAAAGACATTGGAGGAATTTGTAAAATCGTGTGATGCTTGTCAGCGTGTGGGCAAGCCTCGTGATAGGAAGTAAAGGCGCCGTTAAAATTAGTTCCGATAATCGCAGAAGTCTTTTCGAAATAAACATCGACGCAGTAGGGCCACTCTTCCACCAAAACGAAACCGATACTTGATACGGCCATATGTGTAACTCCCAAATATCCTGGAGGCAATTCCGGTGGAAAATATAACCTCTGTCAGTGTGATAGACGCTCTTTTGTTAATTTTCTCCAGAAATAGGTTTCCCAAAGACGATTCAATCGATCTCGGACCTCATTTTTACGAGCGAACTGACAACAACCTTTTTGACAAATTGGAATACGGGTGGTCCATTCCTCGGTCAGCCAATTCGCAGAGTAACGCCGTGGAAAGAGTTCATAGAACTTTAAACACGTCTTGAAAGTTTTTGCGTAAAAATCTGGGCAGATTGGGGAGAACACTGTTTCAGCATTATTTTGTTTGTGCACAGTTTCTCATGAAAGCACTGGGCTTGGGGCCCTCTGAATTGGTGATGGGAAGAAATTTGAAAACCCCGCAAACGCTAATTTTGGCGAGAGGTACAGACAAGGGAGAAAACGAGTGAAAACGGTAGTAGAGTATATTCTACAACTGGTAAATAGACTCAAGCGTTGCTAAGAGTTCGCGGTAACACAGATGGAAGAATGCCAACAAAAAAGGAAGACCTGGTACGATCGGAACTGCGTAGAAAGGAAATTTCAAAAGGCGGATCTGGTAATAGTAATGGCCACCTCCCTACGGAATAACAAAATGGATGTAAATTGGATCGGTCCGGGAAAGGTTTTAAATAAAATTGAGACCAATTATGTGGTAGATTTACCAAAAGTGATACAATCATCATGTCAACCTTATGAAACCATATCATCGAAGTTGGGGAAGCTGTAAACCTAGTAATAGAAGAGGTTTCGGAAGATATTGAGAAGGATGCGGAAATCCCCGCCCATTAAAACGGAGTATTACGTTCGATTTCGAGGAGGTATGTAAAGAGAGCCATCTATTAGACAAGTTATCCACTGATCAGATTAAAGAGTTAAAAACGTAATAATTAAAAATAGAGAAGTGTTTTCCTCGGACCCAGGGACAACTCATTTAATGAAAATGGATATCGAAAGTTAATTTCAGAAAACCCATTAAAACGAAACCATACCGCATGTCCCCTAGACAAATCAACATCTTAAAAGATGAAATAAAACGACTATTGGACTTGGGAGTGATCGAGATAGGTCAATCTGACTTTACGTCGCCTCTCATTCTGGTTGAGAGTCCATATCGGGATCCAAGGCCATGTGTAGATTACCGCCGCCTAAATGGAGTAACAACACGTATAGAGTTTTCCTTTGCCGAACATAGAAGAAATTGTGAAAGGGTTAGCGCCGCACCATATGTGACGGTCATGGATTTGGCAAAAGGTTATTTTCTCAAATTCCCTCACACCGAGATACTCAAAGGTATGGGTTTTTGTCACACCTTTCGGTACTTATATCCCGAAAAAAAATGATGTTCGGTTTAGTATACCTCTTTACTTCTGCAAACCAATGGCACAGGTTTTGAAGGATTAGAGTCGTTTGCTCTCCCTACATCGATGACATAGCCATCTTTTCCCAAAATTGGAAAAGACCATGTGATGCATATTGACCTTGTGCTAGGAAGACTAAAGTGGCCGTGGTTTAAAAGTAAAACCTTCGAAATGCAGATTCGCGCAGTGAGTGGAGGTAAGTTATTCCTCGGTCATACCGTAGGTTCTGGGAGTAGATCCCCTAGTGATATGAAGATAAAGGCTATAAAGATTTCCTCCCCCAATTACTAAGACCCAAGTGAGATCTTTTTAGAATCGTAGGATACTACGCTCATTAAGCATCCCGAACTATAGCGAGATAGCGTCACCCTGACCGACGCCTCCCCAAGGGAAAATTAAGAGAGAAAGCATTACGTGGATGAAAGATGAAGGCGTTCGCAGAATTGAAGGGTAAACTTGTCTCGAAACCTATTTTGTTTGCTCCGATTTCGAAAGATTTTTTTTTGCAGACACGCGATATAGGCTGGAGTAGTTTTGTCGCAGAAAATAAACGGTGAAGAACACCTTATTCTATACCTAAGTAAAAAATTTTCAAGGGCGGAAAGAAATTATAGCACGGTAGAAAGGAGTTGGCTGCGATCATATTCCGGCTTAAAGAGGCTAAAACACTACTTAGATGGTCAGAGGTTTATTATAGAAAACCCGATCACAACCCCTCAAAAATACCTAAACAAAATAGGGCAGCAATCCCAGACTGCAAAAGATGGGCTTTAAGTCTACAACCGTTTATTTGAAATTCGGCATAAAACCAGGAAAAACTTCATTGGAATGCCGACGGATTAAGTAGATTAGAATGATGCCTTTTCAGCTTCTTTAAATTATTCTTTTTCTGTGTGTGTGAATGTATGTCTGTGTTGTATGTGTAAAATGATTAAGGTGTTTGTTATCAAATCTTTGAGCCTCTTGGTATGCAAAATAGAGATGGGATAAAAGGAACCTGGTAAAAACTCCCTCGCGGAGAATTGACAGTGTTATATTAGTTATGTGTATATTTAAGTTAATTGCTCTGCTCCGAGGATGATCTCTCACCGCATCAGACTGCTCTCAAGAGTTACAGTAGTGTTATGGAATCTCCCGGGTGTCCCATGAAATGGACATTCGAAGGGGGGAGGCAGCTGTGACGAAGCATATCTCTTTCCCTGGTTTTCCAACAGATCCCTTGCCGACAGAAGCTGCGAAAATTCGATTTTCCCTCAATTGCTGGAAGGAATTTCAGAAGCTGGATGGTCGAGTTTCGCACCTTTTTGCCCAGCTACCCGGACTGTCAAAAGAGGCGCCTTATCATTGTGTGTTCTACTTTCCCAGAACTCGGCGACGCCGCCGCGTCGGAGAACATACAACTGTACACTCAGCCTTGGCGTCTCTTTGGGACTAGCGGAAACGAGACCGAATTTGCGCGGCAGAGATGCATGACATCAAGGGGCTGAGACTGAAGGCGGCAGCAGACCCAGGGGGACTGAGGCTGACAAAGAGATGATCGGTGGCGGACTAGGAGAAAGAGATGATATAAAAGGGCGAGAGGGTCCGGACGAGAGGAGAAAAAGACTGATCTTTGAAGGGAGTGGTTCACGTCCCTTGAGCGATAGGAAGAGCGATAACGAGCCCGCGAAGTACAGCCGCTGTCTCCTGGCTTGAAAGATCGAGGAAAACGGGAGAGAGTACGGAAGAGACTGAGGTGACTACGGACGAGCCTGCGAAGTACAGCGGCCTCCCTGGTTTGGAAAAATCCAGAACGGAAGAGAGTGCGAAAGAGACTCTAAAATTGGTGTTGAACCGTACTAGAATATATCCTTTTATTTATTATTTTGATGAATTTCATTTTGAAATAAAGGTTAACCAAGAGCTGAAAGTGAAGTCATTACAGATGGATCTAAAGGCCGTATCACACGTGCACGTTTCAAGCAATTTTTTCTTCAATTCGCTGTGCAATTTTTAATTAGTTGCCATAGTTAACCGCTTTAGAACAATTTTTTGCTAGTGAGCTCAAAAAGTTGTTCCAAATAAAATTGCTTTTGAAATTCCAGCCAATGGGGTCTTTCGGTGCCCCACGTCATAAAACAAGATGGCGGCTAACACTTCAGATATGCCGTATAATATTTTAATGGTGTATAATATTTTAACGGCGTATGTAATATTTAAATAGAATTTGCCTGTATTTTTAGTTTACACCATCAACAATTGCGCAAGCGAAATGAAAGAAATAATTTTGATGTTCATTTTCCAGCTTAAAAAATCGGCGAGTAATTCTTCAATGTGGAGATAGAGCGCGGCTGACATCAGAAGCGTGTCGTTTTGTTTACGGCAACCCTTCCCCCTCAGATTCGGCCAAAAATTGACTAAAAAATTGCGTGAAAAATATACGTGTGATACGGCCTTAACCAGCTGAGAACCACCAATCACCATTACCTTCTTTTGATGAAGTTCCAGTTTCAGGAAGTGTTGTGGAGTTTTGTCGGCATCCAGCCATTGCGCTGAACGCCGCCGATTGTCGTACAAAATTCATTTTTCGTTATATGTCTATTTTCGTTTTGTCGATTGAGAAACGGATAATTTTGGTTGGAAGAAGTGCAGAAGTTGTTTCAAAATGCTTTTCTTTTTTATTCTCATTCAATTCATGAGGAACACATTTATCCATTTTTTTTTAAACTTTGAAAAAAACTTTTAATTGACGGTAAATAGTTATAGAATTTACGCCTAATTCTTCTGCGCAGGATCTGACAGTATTGCCAGGAATTTTGTTTTAACTATCGTTCGTAGGACTTCGTTGTCCACAACTTTCTCCGGTCTTCATTTGTGAGACTCTTGTCACCAGATTCGAACTTAGCGTAACAATGTCGAATGGTACGTTCGTTTCTAAGCCGTCTTCAAATGCGGCATTGATGTTTCGGGCAGGCTGCTGCAGCATTATGATCACTTTTCCACTCATACAATAATGATACTTTGAAATCTCGAGAATTTATCCAATGATTGAACATATATAATTCTACAAAAATTACATTATTTTTAAGTAAAACATATCAAATGAGATAAAGTAAAGTTTTAGTTTTAATACTATATTTAATATAAGAATGTATCAAAAAAGTATTATGAAAAAAAAAACTCGAAAACGAACTGGGAGAAGTCGGACAATTCATTTGTATCAACCTAACGTAAATTCTAGACAAAATCAAACTAAGGAAACACTTATAAAGGAACTTATATCTTATTTAAAAAAAGTTTCAAGAAACAAAAGGTATCCTTATTTTACAACGATATTAGTTCAAACAATAAAAGAATCCATTTCTTAGAAATGTAATATTTCCCACACTATTTGCTTTTATATAATCTAAAATGTATTTATTTAATTTCGTTTATAATCTATCATTTCTCAGAACTTTAATTATATTCATACTTTCGAGCTTTTTTTCAAAAAAAAAAAAATTTGTTTTAAGAGTTAGTTCAAAGTTTTTAATATTTTTACGTCAAATGTTTGACGTAAAATTAGATTATTTCTAATTAAGGTATTGTTAGTTATCAGTAACTATGAGTGACGAAAATTATGTAAGTTTGTTCTGTGATTAAATTTAGTTTTCTATAGGATTTATAACAGTAATAAAACTTCTTAGAAGAAATCATTATCGTTAGAAAAACCTCATTTGGAATACTTACGAAAATGCATATCAATTCTTGGTTTAAGTTAATTAAATTAGTTCAAAATATATATATATAATTAATCACATTGTAAGATTTTTTCGTTAACTAGCATATTCATCAAAAGGAATTAATTTAACTTTTGTTCTTTAAAGGATTAAAACAGAAGAAGTTCTGAAATTTTTTTTAATGAGCTTTCTCTGTTTTACTCAAAAATACAACTACATTGCTTAAATGGATAAAGTTTTAAAGCAATAGAAACTATGATATGAAGTACAAAACTGATCCAAATTAATTAAAAAAGCACATATATATATATATAATTATGTATGTAACACAGTTAAGAAAAATTACGAATTTGTTAATGAAAGCGAAAGCAGGAACAATAATAATAATCTTTCCTCCAACTCGCATTCATTTTCACTCGGCTGTCTAAACTTAAAAAATCAAATCAATAGCAAAATTTTATTTTTATTCTCTTTTTTCCATTTTTATCAGCACTGGTAGATAATTCAGTTTTTACACTTTTTATTTCTTCGCACTTTCTCCAAAACAGACAAAATCAACCAACAAAAGGGGTTTTTTTCTTTTGCTGGCCCTTTCGTTTTCATTTTTCAAAATTTCCTTAAAAAGCAGAGAAAAAGTATTTGCCATGTAGCTTCGTCAAAATGCAAAGAAATGCTTTTGTCTAAAAAATGCTTTTCTTTTTTTTTTTGTGTGTGTATGTGAAATGAATATTGTGTCCCAAAGCAATATTATTATACCTAAATATAGGTATTCATTTGAGGTAAGTAAATTGGGCTTACCTTCTTTATAAAAAATCCGGGATCCTTTTTATCTTCTTTTTCGTTCGGGGAGACATAATAAATCACAATGAATCAAAATGAAGAGTCCTAATCTTGACACATACACTCATCTATTTTAATTTTAAACATATATATATTAGTTACATAATGACTACGCGACAAAACGAAAGAAACACATAACGCGCGAACAGCAAAACAGTTAACAGAGAGAAAAAACATGACATCATTTCACTTCATTTCATTCCGTGCGGGTTTGCGCAAAACGGAAAATAATACAGATGGGAGTTTCGCATTTCGCAACATTTCTCCTTCACCTTTGAGTTTCAAACCAGTGAAACTCAAATCCTAATCCATTGCTTTATTAATCGTCCACATATCGGGATCGTTTCTCAGGAACAGTCTCTGAAGAAAAGTCATTAACAGTCCTTGGACATCTGGCTCATCAGGAATAGTTCCTGAACACTTTACTCAGTCAGTTGGACAGTCGGTTCATTGTAGGAAAATTCGGTCTACTGAGGTTTACCGAGATCAACCTTTGAGTCACTTCAAGGGTATTAATCGGAGTACAGGGCGTAGAAATTCTCCACTTTTCATTTTTACTTTTACCAGTCTGATACTTCCATCTTTGGACGGATAGAGTTCCATAACTTTAGCTAGAGGCCATCTTCAATCCTCTTGGCATGTCACTAGAAACTAATACAATATCACCAATTTGGAGAGGTTTCTGATTTTATCAAATTTCGACGACTGACGTAAGTGGCCCAAATATTCTGTGCGCGAAATCTTTTCGTAAGTCTTGCTTCACTCGTTGTCTGTAAGTATGCCCTTTTATTTGATGATGAATCTAAAAATATCAAGATCTGGAATTCTTCTTGTTTAGTCATGCAAGAACATGGAAGGAGTAAGTGGAGTCAAGTCATTCCACGCTCATCTGGAAACATAGGTCAAAGGTCAGTTGGTTAATTATATATTTTCTGTGTCACAGATAATGGTGTTCATCTCTTCTAAATTAAGTGAACTTTTTCCAAGACCTTCGTAAAATTCCTTTTATAACGCTGATCAAACGTTCCCACCATCCACCCCACCATGGTGCAGATGGAGGATTAAATTCTCCAAATAATCTTTGAGATCCACTGTATTGAGAAATAACACCTAATCGATTTTCTTCATTAAATTTTCAGCCGGTAAAATTAGAGCCATTGTCACAGAGTATTATAGAAGGTCGACCCCTCGAGCAATAAATCTTCTAAGAGTCTGCAAAAGTTTTCTGTAGATAAAGATGTAGCTAACTCTAAATGGATAGCTCTGTAAATAATAGCGCATGTAAATATAACAATCCAAGCTTTCTTTACTATCCCTTAAAATCAATAATGACCTGCGTAATCTATTCCTACGACTTCGAAAACTGCAGCCTCTTTTACGCGATCTTCAGGAAGAGTGCTTCGGACGATAGGTTTAGGTCCTTCAAATTAAATCGTCTACATCGCAATAATACAGGTTATAATTACATTTCTTACAGCTTCTTCCGATATTTAAGAATCCAAAATTCTTCTCTAAATTGCACATCACAATTTGAATTCCAGCATGGTTTAATTTTTCGCGTCTGGTTCGAATAATTTTTCTACAAACTGGATGCCTCGAAGGTAATATTGTCGGATATAGAAAATCTCATGGTATCTTTTCGCCAAAATTCGAGTCTTTACTTTCAGAATACCGTTTGATCAACGTAACACCTGAATTGCCTTTAACGTTTATCATCAGTTCCTGAAAAGGATTCTTTCTGTACAATTTTCCAATACGGCGATTTCGCCCTATTCATCTCTTCCTTCCAGTGTCAAACCCAATAATTCGGTTACTCTTTTCAATTTACAGTTAGTAAAAAATCGGATACATCCATGCAGTAACTTTGTAAAGTTCGTCAAAGGAAAAAATCGGTTATAATATTTTTCCTCAGAGGCTCCCTCATGGTTAGCAGCGCTGATGACAGTCTTCCTTTTTCAGAATTTATAATATCAAAATCAGGAGTTACAGTTAGACTTAGCCATTCTTCTGAGGTCTTTGAACCAATCCATACCTTCCCACCATCTTGACATCGCTAGAGTTTCAACACTGCAACCACGAGAGCGAAGGCTTCGCCGTATTCAATGGTCCCGAACGTGGTACCGCCTTCGTGTTTGTCAACGAACGAATTTCTTGACTCTGTTATAAAACAAAGGGAGCCCTAGGTTTCCGGGTTCCTTTGATCCAATATAAAGCATCTGCCGAGTTCGACCAAAAATTTAGGCAAATTTTCCAGTTTCATATCACTACTAACACTCTGGGATAATCTAGCTCCATACTGCATGCAAGGAGTTCCAGTCTCGAATGGACAGAGACTTCATTGGAGCAACTCTGCATCTTGCCTGTATAAGTTGACAGGTCGTTGAATTTTCACCTCGCATCTTTAAAAATTTTACACAAGCAGCATATGCTATCTTATCACTGCATCGCAGAAAACGTAAATGTTAAATTTCCCGGTGCATTCCTTCCGGGAATAAGCATATCGTGGAATTTCTATTTTATTTAGCTTAGACAGTTCTTTTTTCGCCATCTTTCAAATTTTTTACTAATGAGGCGGGGAGTTCTAGGTCCCATGACACTTTTAATTCTCCAGCATTCTGAAGGAGGACCTTTTGGACCCAACGTAACAGACACAAGTGAAACCAAGAGGGTCAAAAAATCTTATGGACGGTTGACAAAATTTTCCTTTTTGTCACAGGTGTATCGTCTTCAACACAATCTCAAATCTATCGTAAGAGAATCTCCAGCTCCTAATGCCACCCAAGCCCCAGAACTGAAATGCTTTTTCCTTCTGGTGGTAAAAGATCGTAAGATTCTGGGTCACTGTAACTGTGCTCCCACCCTCGAAGTTCAAATTTAGCGGTGCTAAGGATTGTTTTGGATTCCTCGACAAATTTCAAGCTCTTCATGGTCGTCCACACTGGTAACACAGTTATCTACGTAAAATGATTCTAACAACAGAGTTGCTGTTTTTTCAAAATTGTGAGGAACGTTCTGCAGATGAAATCGAATTGTTGCTCCCAATAGATAAGGAGAACAAGAAAGCCCGAAAACAACCCTCCGATGCTGAAAACTTTAGGTTTAGCTGGATCCCCTTCCTCCCACCATAAAAATTTTAGATAAGGTCTATCCAATACCCTCAGACCAATCTGCAAAAATGTTTCACGAATGTCTGCAACAATGCCTATTTCTAAATCGAAATCTATTCATGATGGCTGGAATGAGTTCGACAGTGTTTGGTCCCTTTCTAAACAATCGTTGATAGCGAATTCTTTCTAGCTGATCCGTCAAAACAGGTCGTACTCTTGTAGTGGAATTTTCCTTAATTACTGCCCTATGAGGTAAGTAATGGTCACTTTATTCGTTGCAGTAGTTCTTCACTTCTTCTATGACTCCTTCTTGAAGCCATTCACTGAAAACTCCTTCTGTATGCTTCTAAGTTTCCGGTCTTCTTCAAGGAATTAATACAATTTTTCAACCTACTTTCAGCTAGATTTCTGCACGTGGGAAGGGAGGATGGCCTTGTATCCATGGAGACTAACAACATATCTTCCATCAGAATCCATTTTCACACTTCTGTTGAAATGTTCTTCGCGGCCTTCTCGTTCTTGCCTGCTAGTTCCTTTCTCTCCTGGGTCTAAGATTCCGAGTGTATCTAGTCGCCATAAGTCGGAAATTTTAGCGTCGCTTACATGAAGAGACATGACGCTATTCGTGCTGTCTGTAGATTCTCCCCAGTGTCTGTTTTCTCCCCCATTAATGTCCACCCAAGTCGAGTCACCAAAACTAGGTCAGACTTTAATTGTTTTATATTTCCTGTATATAATTTTACCCAAAAACATCAGCCCTACCTTAATCCATGAATTTCATCAGGAGAAATTGATAATAGCAAGCTCCATTTGGCTATTTAACCAGACAGAAAAATTTTATGTTTCTAATTTTAATAAAATTACCCCGTGGTATTCTCGGAATTCCAGAACAAATTATTTCTTTGATTCAACACTTCGAAATTACAACGGCTTATCAGAAAAGTCACTTAAGGAAATCAAATATCTTTTGTGGGTTTCTGCCACCCTTACCGCCGAATAAAACTATGTGTCAAATTCTCTTCAGCAATGCATTCATATCTCATTTCTTTAATGGCGCGAAATTAGTCAAGTATGATTTACTACTACCAGAATCAATTAGAACCCTTATATATTTCATTTATTTTCACCCTCTTTAGACGAACAACGAGTGTTTGCAAAAGAACTTTTTACGAATGGGTGTTGCGTTGAGAGTCGGATCTCTTCCATTTTCGTTTTCTACTTTTCTTCCTGACGTGGGTTTTTCGAATTTTCATTAATACATATTTCAGACACATGACCTTATAATGAGATTTTACCACAAAAATTCGCAGGGTGGTATCACTTTCGCTCTACAAAACGAAAACGTGTTTGACTGGAAACATCGAAAACAAGCGGCCTTTTTCATCAATATCCGCTTTTTCTCATCATACGATAAATTGCGAGCATATCTGCAATGGCTGCTAAAATGTAATTTAACCGCAGAATATACAAGATTCCTTTTACTTTTCAGAAGAGTTATAAAGCCTGCAGCTGTCGGAATTTCTTTCCCGCCTTGATGACGCGGAAGCATTTGTTTATATTATCTAGTCTGCTGTTAAACCTGCTTCGAGCCAACCGCACCTTTCTTCACTTTCTATTTCCTGCCTCAAAAATTTCATAAGCGCGTCTAATTTATTATTTTCAAGTCTGGATTAGATGTCAAGCACATTGAGTTATAATTTCTTTCCCAGACTCTTAATATATCGACTGGTAGGCAAGATTCAATTAAAGGATATAAAATAGAAGAATAATTTGCACTAGAAACGCCTAACATATTTAAAGATCTCAAATAAGTTTCTATTTTGTCATACAACTTAAAAAGCGGTATTTTTAGAACCTTTACCATTGCATTATTCATCATTAGTGAAAGAACTTCTAATATAAACTTCGATTAACATGTCAGTCCGGCCGAAACGTGCCTTTAAACATTCGGATGACGTTTTGCTAACTATCACCAGTGGCAGGATAGGATTCAACAATTTCGCGCCCTTGAACCTTTTTAATGTCGCCTGCAATAAATAGTGATATTTATCTTCATTCGCGATTTCTTCGTCATTGTGTATTTTCTGAAACTGAGCCCAAAGGCCAACCATTCTTTTAATATCTCCCCAAACAATTTAAATTCTATTTTAG
This sequence comes from Trichonephila inaurata madagascariensis, assembly GCA_019973955.1. Taxonomy (NCBI): domain Eukaryota; kingdom Metazoa; phylum Arthropoda; class Arachnida; order Araneae; family Nephilidae; genus Trichonephila; species Trichonephila inaurata. Next base: position 156,317 of record BMAV01004506.1, on the reverse strand, counting down.
GTAGCTTAAATTTCCGTTTTAACGACTTTCGACTAGTTGAGAATTATTTTCCATTTCATTGATCCTTCAAAAATTTTTTGAACTTTAGTTTTCAATTTAATAAATCTCTTCGTACAAACTAAAGCTTTTGCATTCTTTATCGAAAGCCTTCTTGAGAACACCACTTCATCATTCAAAAGAATATTTGAAATTCCTTTTCCTTTACTAATTCGTTCGTTCCATTTTCCCTCCAACTGCGCAAATAAAATTTCTGATTTCACGTAATATTTTTATCTTCGTTCAAGTTGTTCTCAAGCAGTTAGCGACGCGCGTGAAAGCGCTTCTAAGCGCGTTTCAACTTTTTTAATTGGACCATTATTAAATCCAATAAGCTACTAAAATTCTAACTCTGTTTCAAAACACCAGATCCCGGTAGGATGCCAAATAATATTGTGTCCTAAAGCAATATTATTATACCTAAATATAGGTATTCATTTGAGGTAAGTGTCTGGGCTTACCTTTCTTTATAAAAATCCGGGATCCTTTTATCTTCTTTTTCGTTCGGGGAGACATAATAAATCACAATGAATCAAATGAAGAGTCCTAATCTTGACATACACTCATCTATTTTAATTTTAAACATATATATATTAGTTACAATGACTACGCGACAAAAACGAAAGAACACATAACGCGCGAACAGCAAAACAGTTAACAGAGAAAAAACATGACATCATTTCACTTCATTTCATTCCGTGCGCTTGCGCAAAACGGAAATACAGATGGGAGTTTCGCATTTCGCAACAATGAATACTAAATCTTATTTTGAAGACCGGAAACTGTGAAAATATTATTTGCTTCCTCTGTCCCTCTAAAGAGAAATAAATAGCGTATTTACGTCAAATACGTCTGCTTTCTGAGCCTATTTTAAACTGAGTCCTCAAACAGCACAAATGCATCCAAACTCACATGAATTGTTAAGGGCGAATTATCATGCTGCGTAGCATTTGAGAGATTTTAGGAGCTCTTTTCAGATGCATATAAGAACTTTTTCTAAATAAATGCACCAAAATTTTTCATAGTAGAGACGCAGTGAATAAATTTATTGCATAAGTTGCTTGAAGGAAGAGATTACGCTATTGAGGTGGTTTCTTATAAGCATACTACAGTTCATTTATTATCTAAAAACAGTTTTTTTTTTCTAAAACAGTAATTAATCATTTCTCGTAGATATTAGTTTCCTTGATTCTTCTCAAATTGAAATTTTTCTGTTATTTAAAGAATAATACATGAAACACTTCTTATACAGTTCAAGCAAAAAATGTTATACGCGTCTTAGGAAACTTTAAAACAAAGTATATAGTAAACTCTGTATTATGTACTAAGAAAAACTTAGTCAACTCAACTACTTTTTTCTCATTCGAAATCAACTTAAAAAATGTTTTGTGAAAAGTAAGCAATTTCCTATGGATTATACACAGGATTCAAACTTTATCGCAAACAGTAAGCAAATTTAATGGAGTAAACTGAATAATTAAGGTACAAGAATGTAAAACCATTACAATAAAGAGTAAATACTGTAAAATAATAACTAAGAAAATTCAAAATTTGTAAGCGAAATATTTATAGAGGTAAAAAAACAATCAATTACATTAAAATAAATACTAAACTTAAATAAAGAATTATTAATGTGTTTATTATGAAAAATTAAAGTAAATTAAAGTTGCGTGTCTTCAATCTTTCGCACTCGAGGGCAAAATTGATATATTTGTAATGATCCACGTTCACATCCATAAATTCACAGACATCCGTGGGTAACACTACTGTCAAAAAAATATTGTAGTCAGGATATTTATATGAAAAAGGGAGGTTTGTTTCATAAGACAACTGTGTATGTGATTCTAAGGGAGAGATGGTGTTTACAGATATATATATATATATATATATATATATATATATATATATATATATATATAAGTTTTAAAAAGTTATAAATGCAGGTCGAATTAAATTACTTTGCAAACCTGTTAAAAAAATAAGAGTACACCTTTATTCCAGTCAGACTTCTTATATTGAAAAATATTTAAGATACAGTGAAATTTTGGAAAAAAACATCATTTTCAGAAACTTTTTATCCTAAATGGGTATCAAACACGTCAGTGAAATGTTTTAAATATCAAGAATAACAGAAAAAAGTTGAGTTTTCTATGACAAAAAAGCAGACTAGGCAGTTTTTGTTGAAGTTACCTCAAATTCAAAGCAAGGTCCACTAAAATGCCTTTATGTCCCAAGGGCCACTGGTTGAACAGTCCTATCTTAAGTTATTCGATTAATTAAAAAGGTTATATTTTAGAATCAAAGAAATCATTTTTTATGTCTTCAAAAAATTGTAGGAAGGGGAGATAAAAAAAATAAACCAGTAAATATTTGAACAAATAATTGAATTTGGTATATATGGGGGCTTGCATGTCTAATGTTTATTAAACTACAGCTGAAGCAAAACTTTTATATAAAGGTTTTGAATCCTGCATAGATTTTAATCTTATCAATTTAAGGCCTCTAATATATGAATTCATGTATATAAAGCTAAGGTTATGAATCCTGCATAGATTTTAATCTTATCAATTTAAGGCATCTAATATATGAATTCATGTATATAAAGCTAACTCAACTTACTTTCCCTCAAATAAAGATATTAAAGCTTTTTTAAAAAAATATTTCATAGTTATTTCCATACTCGCATGTTTCACAGGCATACATGGTGGCATAGAATAACAAATAAATCATGCCAATACTTACTGTTTTATCAGACATCCTGTCTCCAAAAATAAGTGCTGCTAAAAACATTATTTATTTTTACGCTAAAAAAACACTTATGTTAAAATAAAGCTCAATATGAAGGAAGTGAGAAAATAAGAATATCTTGAGAAACTTTCTTTTACACATCCAGAATTCTTTTCTTCGCCTAAAAATCAGAAATGAAAAAGCTCAAGCGAGAAAAAAAAATTGCAATATATATTTCTGAGTAAGCATATCATCTGAAATTCTTGAACTTTTTGCAGTTCAAACAAGATCTCACGCTCTCGTATGTGTGTTCTGAAAAAATGTTTTTTACAGGATGTCCTCTTTTTTACCAGTGTATCAATTAGTTTATTTATAGAAACTTAATTGAAATACCACTTGCATATGATATATTTTATTGTCCTTTTCTGCCTTTGCATATAAATTTAATGTTACTTAAAAAAAGTTGAATATTTTAATAATTGCACTTTTACGGTCATCCAAAACACAAATCATGCAGAAAGAATCCAATAAACGTTGAATTTTGTGAAATGAGATATTAATAAGACACGCAAATGCATATTTAAATCATCTGCTGAAGTAGACCCACCAACAAGTGCTGCATAAATAAAGGACCAAAAGATGTTTTTAAATTCTAGATTTTTGTTTTTCTACTTTTTTGTATAAGGTTTTATTGTGACTCTCACAAAAAGTACGAAACTCACAGAAACGCTTTTCTGATTTGATGCAAGAAGAATGGTGGCCTTGAAAGACAGTAAATTATCTTTCAGAGATTTATGCCCTTGTAGGATGAAATCAAACCACAGTAATGTGTTTATGGAGTCAGTGGTCTTGCAAAACAGAATGATCGAAGGACGAGAAGGATTTTACCAGCCTCGTCATATCACCCAGCTCGAAGACATACAAGTGTGGTCATGACAATCATGGACTTAGCATCACAGATTTGAGAAATCTTAAAATTTTGAATTTTTTGTATAGCAATCTGTAGCAGCATTTACCGTTTGAAATTTCCAACAGCAAGAGGAATAATTTGTCGAGGTGTTTATTGCAATAATCACCTTTGATTATACACTACAAGCGTATACGACTACAACCGTAGGTTGAAAAGTTTATTTTACATTAAAATAATTAATTATGACTTGAAGATTTTATTAAGCCCAGCAATTGCCTTAAGAATTTCTTGGTTAATTAATCCCTTATTAATGAAGTTGACAGCGATAAGTTGAAGTTAGAATCAAAACTAAAATGCTTTCGATTCTAAATTAAATAAAATTCGAAATGCTAAATACGAAATAATGGAAGATGTTACAGCTTTGAAGCTCCTGGAAGCAGAAATCCTGGACTTAGCTGGATTTCTTTGTAATCGTTTTCTAAGTATTGAGCGTCTTATTTCAAGTAATAAACATTTATCTAAGCCTCTTGAGAACTTAAAGAGGTGTTGGAAAACTCTCTCTATATATACTGACATCATTAAGTTGGTTGTTTTCGATTTACCTTTTCTCAAAATCTGTTATATGTACATGCTTGAAATTGTTCATACAATTAAAGTACACCTTTCTCGTTATACTGAAATAAGCTTTTAGCTCATTTTGAATTTTTTCATAATTTATAAAATAATTTATCAAACGTTGCGAAATTTGACCCATTTTTCACATAAAAATTTGTAAAAACACATGTCAGTATATATTAGTCATTATGCCAGTATATATTAGTCATCACTATAAATATATCATAAAAAATTTACATACCTGTGAACAGTAGTTTCTCAGAAAAGGAACATCGAACATCAAAATTTACATTTTGAGATAACATGATTTAATGTATACAGTGAGACTTCTAATCAGCTAAGAGATAAAAAAGGGCACAATTTACAATAAAAAATGCATGTTTTGATTTATATCAGATGTTAAACTTTTAAGCAAAAACGAAATACTTTGTTTACATTTTTCGTCTTTCAAATGGGCATGGCCCAGTTTCAACGATTATTTAAAAATAGCTTTTAAGGGTTTCTAATTACCCTAGAGGTGAAAGTAAGGTATTTTTAGAGCGGTTAAAATCTATACAATTTGAAAATGTAAACATATCAAATTGCCAAAAAATAATAGCTTTCCAACACCCCACCCCTTAAAGAAAATATTCATATAACTTTGAACATAAAATTATCAGAGATAATCATTTACCACAATTTGATTCTTATAAAAGCGGAAATGATTAAAAGAAATAATTTGTTTCCTTGATTAATTTTAATGACAAATTAAATGTTTCTAAGAAATGTATTTTTTAAAATCTACTCTTTCTGAAATTGCCATCGATATTGTTACGTTAAAAGAGTTATGTTTTGTTATTTTTTGTAATCTTTAAATCAATGATTTTAGAATAAAAATAATCAGTCCTCTGTAATTATTTGTATTAAATATTATTCATAGATAAGGTTTTCTCTCTCACACCTCTCTCCACAGTTGCAAAATTTGGTTGCGACGTAATGGTTTATTTCATTCTGATGAAAAATCATTGAAGTTTAAGCAATCTAGGGAAATTAATAAGCAAAATAATAAAAAAAGATATAAGATTAATACTTTTTTTGCCCGAGCCTATTTTAAAATTGATTTCATTTTCTGAATTATATCATTTTCTTCTTTCATATAATAAAAATTTGGGAACTCAACTAAACTAAACTCAGTGGATCAACAGCCCACAGAGAGACAAGGTCGACTGCGCCCATCTCAGTTTGCGTGACCTTGGGCACTTAGGTGAATGAGCAGGTGTTCCGGTCAGGTGGTCAGTCTAACGAAAAAATGTGGATTCAAATTATTTCAAAATTATAACAACTAATGAAAATTGCTTCTGCTGCATGAACTGACATTTTTTCTTTCATCCACATTTGAGAAAGCACTATCTCTACATTTTCGTTGTGGATTCGAATGGACAACGCATATTTGAATAGCATTATTAGACAATGGATATACTTTGCTTTTATTTCTCCATATTCCATTTCATAGTTGCTTCGCTGTTTTAGTTGTTATATGTTTCCTCTAAATAACCTTTTAGATACACAAACTATCAAAATAAAACCTCAATCCAATATCAATGTTTCTTACTTTAAATATGTAATAGTCACTCTTCTTTATATCCTTTAACCTTTACATCACCATGCGATTTTTAAATATAAATATTAGAATGTAACTGCTATTTTAGATTTTTAATGCATAAAATAAATAAAATGCATAAGAAAATACATAATGATGTGTAAGTTTTTCTTAAAGAAACAAAATTGGATTAATAGAATAGAATTAGTTGTCATTACTAGACATTTGTTTTCATTTTTTGTGAGAAAGCACAATAACATATTACTACACAATAAAAAAAATGAAATAATAACAGAATACAGCCCACAAATGTTTAATAAATGATACCAGTTGATTTGACAGGGTTTATATATGACATGTTTTGAGCCATAATCAGTCCTAATTTTTAAAAAAGGGTCAATATTCAATGAAATCTGTACAAGTTCTGACACTGAGAGGCAGAGAGAAAAAGAACGTCAAAGTGAAATTTAAATGTTTTTCCATTTAAGCCAGATGTGAGAAGTACCTCTGATTTTATGAGTGTACTTAAAAATTAATGCTGACATATAGGGCTATTAAATATAATGATCTGGGATCAGAAATGTTTAGTGGTTAGGCCATATGTTTCGGAGAAATAATTGTGGGTGATTAATTTAATACTTGAAGATGTAATGAAAAATAAAAGTTAAGTGCTATATAGGGAATTTAATTTTAAATCTAACTTAATTATCCTTACATATAATTTTTACATTATCATTAAAAAATGCAGATAAAATTATAATTAAGTATGACTATTCCCAGTTTTAAAATGGGATAACATATTTCTCTTAGTCATCAAAGGGTCAATTTACACAGCTTCTATAATCGTACTACTTGTTGATATTTATGTAATATTTAATTTACTATATTATTATTATTAATTCTATCCGCGGATAAACAAAAAGACATTTATATTTAATGTTTCCCGATAGTTGAAACTTTAGACTTTACAAAAATTATTTAATTTTTTAATATTTGCTATACTTAACAAGAAACAAGTTTTTCATCTATTTTGTTACAAAGCAATTTCTTCATTCTCTATCTAAATAGAATATCATTTAAATGACATCGTATGTAAATACTAATTTCATTCATATACAACGTTGAACCTCACTCTTCCATAGAACTTGTTTTCCAAACACTGATTCAATCAAATGCAAATGAAGTTACTTGTATTAAACTTTATTTAAACCAAATGAGTGCCGGAACTGCCTTTAACACAAGCTAAAATTTATAACATGTTCTCATCTTTAAAGCTTATTCTAAAGTTCTCTTTTATAAAGGGACCGAATATATCAACTAAGTAATCAATTCAAGATAGGGCATATTAACTCATGGTAATTCGAAAGTTTGAATGAAAGAACAAGTTTATACCTGACTGTTATATCAACTGACATGTTTAGAAATTTATTCTAAACGAATCATTAGATTCCGCATTTCGCTTCGGTTTATTGTGGATGTTATTTCCCCTGATGGCTGTAGAGGAAGGAATTCTTCAACTGATTCCTCTCCAGTGGGGAAATAAATGTCTTCTTTCCTAGCAGCTATCATTACATTTTGTGTCGGTGTGAAACAGCACCTTCGTCTTTTGAAGGTGTTTCAGAGGAGCAAATTGCATCATAAAGAACTCGAAGTGGCTGATTGTGAGAATTTACTTGGCTATTTTAAATTAGGAAAAACAAAATGAAAGTGCTCCGTGGTATTGTAGCTTTAGAGAGAATACAGTAAAAGCTTACCATGATTTTTGTTTCGGATTTGAAAATTTTGCACCTCAAATCGAATTTCTTTTCTTAAATTCCTCTTTAAGTAGCATTGTACTCAATATTGTTAAACTCAACTCAATAATGGAATAAAAATTTCTTCCTAAAAAAAAAGAAGAAATTTATTCGATCTTACTTACAATTCTATTCGTTATGAAAGTATTTGGAAAGAGATTTATACGATGCTTAACTTTTACAAAAATTATCTGTAATGATCCGTGTATATTGCGGAGAATATCCAATAATTTCTACAAATAATGTAATTCAAATTAAATGGGTTTGGGGGTTAATGGGCTTACTGATGTTCAGTAAGATAAAGTAGTGCTAAACGTGTTAGATTCTCAAATTGTAATACTTTAAAAATTGCAATAGACATGTAAAACGTATGTACATTTGGAATTTATTTATATATTTTAAAATGAAATCTGTAAGATTTAAAGCAATATGAATGAATTAAGTGTTAGCGTAAGTTCACTGAATAATATATTTCTTAATTTCAATTAACGATTGTCAGAAATGATTCCTTTATTTCTTGCACATGACTTATTTTAAAATTTCTTTTTTTGATTCGCGAATCATTTTATGTCGTGTTTCAAAAAGATATTCAACAAAAATAACTATCATTTATCAATAACAAAAACATTCTAGTTTTAAAAAAAATCATTATATGTAGTACTCCATTTAAATAAATGAAGTTCAAAATTTTTTTATATAAATATTATCATGACTTTTACGTTTATTTGTTATATTAAAATATTTCTAAAACTAGACCTCAAGTAATAGGCTTAATGTTCGTATCTTTTGTATATGTTTTGTCATTCTTTGTCTTGTTTCGTAAACTGGTGTGGTAGTTTAATGTTCAAAAACACAAGCTGGTCATTTAGTGATGTTCATGTGTGATTTCGAGTTTATTAGTGAAATACTATATTGGGATTAAAATTTGTTGGCTTATTTTATAATATGAACAATTGCTTTTTAAAGTTATGTTGCACGCCCAAGCAAATTCTCAGAGCTATTTTTTGTATGCATTTAAATTTTCGAAAAAAGTCTTTGATGGATCTCCTTTTTACAATATTTTTTACTTAAACAAATAAGCCATTTCGTTACTTTTAAAACAGAAATTCTGATTTGCATATTTAAAAGTTCCTGAAAATAGCATAAAAATTAACGAACATGAAGAAGTCTAAAAATTAATTCCTTCACATCATAGGTTCTGAACGTGGGTGATAACGTCCCATTGTGGACGTTTGAAGCTTTCAGGGAGGCAGTAAAAGAACCAGAGTAAATTAGGCGGTGTTGAGAAGGTATGGAAAGGCATAGGCAGATTAACCAAATATAGTCTAAAAAAGACTAAAAAACACGCTGATTATGTACTAACAAAAGTAAATTTTAATACTGGTTACCTTATGTTGGTTGTATGCATTTAAAATTTAAATACATACAGTTAACATAAGGTAAGTTCATCCCAGTATGAAGAACTAATAGACCTGACGATAAATGAAGAATTAAAAATTAAATTCAAGAATGCTACCAAGAATTTTGGCTGCAGAAGTTGATTTCGAAACTGCACCCAGGATTACGGTTGATTGTTTATCATTTCTGATAGAATTCCCATCTTCATATTTAGCAGAATGTGGATTTAGTTCTGTAGCAACATCAGTAACCAAAAAGAGAAATCGGCTCCATGTTACTAAATGCAGCAACTTACATTAGTTTTTAATTAAAATCGAGCCTGACATTAACAAACTCCTTAAAATGCGTCAAATTCAAACTTCAAATTAGTTAAGTTAAAAATTTGATGTCTTTAATTGCAACAAAAATACTTTTCAAGCAGTCTGTGAGCAATAGGAAAAATTTTTTCGTCCACTGCATTTCATTTCATATATTATCCAAGAAATATAATTAAAAATGTTAACCAGTAATTAAAATGCGATTCTTTAAGGGCTGAAACTGTCAATTTATTTAGAAAGCAATAATTTATTATAGATTACTTCGTATCATCAAAACCCCTGCCAGTCCTTGTAACATTAAGCTAAAACTTTTTTTCTGTCTTTTAAGTAATGAAGAAATTCAGTAGCATTTCAATTCTAACAATATCCTACCCTAAGACTAAAATATATAATATTACACATTTGAATATATTCTTGTGGCAATAGCTATTTCAGATTTGCAATTAAAAAAATTGAGGGCTTTAGAAAAAAAAACGAAATTAAAAAAGTATATTCTATTAGTTGTAGGATATATTTAAAAATTTAATTCTTGTTTTCGCCCTGGAGTGGGAGGGAGTGGTATCAAAATATTCATTAGAAAAGGGGGCGCCAGTTCAAAAAAGGATGGGAACCTATGCTTTGCATGAAAGGTTATTGTTAGAAATTAATTAAAATTTCTAAGTCTAAAACTACAAGAATTTTAGATAAATCATTAAAATACTCATTTTGTAAAAAACTTTTAAATTCCAAAAAATAACTAAAAAATGTACTTATGATGTTTTTAACATTTATTTTATTCTTTTTCAAAAACAATTTTTTTCTCGTATCTTTAGTTTCTGAAAAAAATAACTCTTATAGATTTTTTGAGAATGAAGAAACTTTCAGTCCTGTACACATTAAAAAAGATTAAACAAAGATTAAAAAAATATTTTTTGACCCCCTGTAACATTAGTGAATTGCAGTAAATCCAAATTGAATCTATTTCATTTCATGGTACAACCACGACTAAAAAACAGCTTTCTAAGCAACTCTCTTTTTAACCCTTAACTTTTTCACGTCGTTCATAATTTAAATTGTATGAATTCTCTCTTTCTCCATAAGTTGTTAGTATACTTCCAGAAAATAAAAATAAAACATTTTCTTGCATTGTATTTTCTAAGAAAATATTCCTCTTATTTCTGTTTTCTGCTTATATTTAATATCACAAACTAGTTCTCATAAATTTTTAGTATAAAATGAAGAAATTCCAAAACTTTTCAATTTTTTTTTAATTTGACACTAAAACTTTTCCTTAACTGTTAAATTGATCTTTTTAATGTTTTTCTCTATTTAACAATACATAAATTTAACATTATCTCTTTACAATCATATGTAATTTCTGTTTTCTTATTTCTAGATATCAAATATATGCAAAATTTATTTCCATTTTACAGTTTGTAGAATTTTATGTGCATCTTAAAATATAAATAACATAATGTAAGAAACATTTACATACTTTTTTCTCAGTTAGTTTCGAGATATAGTCAAAAACCATTTAGAGAAGCTGCAACAAGAAGTTAAATAAATATTTGTTTAGTAAATTATAAATTTTCCGTTGCAATATCATCGTTTTCAATGTAAATCGTATTTTTTGTAAAATTCGATGGAAAAATTAAATCCTTAAAAATAAATTTCTAAATCTTGCAAACGAGAAACTTGTAAAAGTTCCTTATCTTTTTCACTTAAAGCATACTACTTATATTGTATGGGAAAATTACGATTATATCACAAGAATTCTTGTATTTGCTTACCTACAAAGCTCTATATAATTATTAAAATTTCGAAGTAAAAACGAAAGAATTTCATTTTTAAAGTAGTTTTTGAACAGGGAAATATTAAATGTTGATTGAACTTTATTCACAAAAGAATATTGAAACTTATTTCCTTGATTTTTTTAATTTCTTTTAAGTCTTATAACTGCATACCTTATAAATTTACAGTTGAACTTGTATTCTATTCACCATACTTTTCTAAATATGCAAATATTTTTTCTTCTCCTAATTCTAGCTATTAAGCAGCAACAAGAAGTGCGAATCACATTTTGTTAAATATTTAATGAAGGTATTGTATTACTAAATAATTACGTGTACACTTATATAACAAGCAGACATTGTAAATTTCATTCATTTCAAGAAGAATTTAAGGGTAAAAAATAATTATGTACCTTCTACAAATACATTAATTTAGTTAAGAAATAAAATGGTCTTTGTTTTCAACGTTGATATTTGTAATAAAAACACAATTTTAAACTTTTTATAGTAGAAAGTATTTATAAAGCAGTGCTTCTCAAACTTTCATTATTTGCGACCCAATATTCAATCATAATTTTCATCGTACAAGTTTCCATACAATAGCGATGTATTGAATTTAATAATACTATACTTTGACGGTAAAGCCTCAAAAATACGACTAAGCAATTCGACTCTCTAAAAAGCAAGCTAAATTAATACTACTTTAACAAGTGTCACCGGCGTATATAAACGTCTCACTGAACCAAAGTGTTAATTACACCGGACGTATATATACGTCTTTTCGGAATACAATCTTTTCTGTGCACTGTCATTCATAAAATTATTACGAAGGCTTTGGAATGCAATAATAAGACTTTGATAAGGTTTGCGAAGGATTTACTTATTTCAGAGAATTTGCTTATTTATTCCTTTTCTTCCCCATCCCTCAATACATCACATACACACATGTAAGTGGAAAACGGTGGCGTTGGGGAGCGAATCAAGTATCTTTTGTCGGTAGTTAAGGGATTAATTATAAACCGTACAAATTATCAAGATAAGTGTTAATTTTTGTATATAATTTTATATATGACAAGCCCATGGGGTCAATGGTAATTATCAAACTTATTCTTAACTTAATATTGCTAAATTAATTATAAAATACATTTTGCAGCACTGATACATTTATAAACGCGTTATGCGAGTGTAAATGTGTATTTATATCTTATTATGTCAGAATATATTTTGTTTCTTTGCTTTAAACAAATTAATAAATTTTTTAAATAATCTTTTGTTTCTGACTTTTCAATATGCTCGCCCTCCCTTGTAGAGTTATCACGCCTCCCTAAACGGTGGCACCTCACAATTTGAGAAACGCTGTTATAAGGGGTTAGAATTTATTCGCATATGATACCTGCTGACAATATTCTTGAGTATACTGGAATAACTGAATCAGTTAAAAGAACTCACAAGTATTATTTATTTTAGAACTAGAACTTATTTTTTGACTATAGAATAGTTAGAGGCTGTTTTCCCAATTTAAAACAATTACATTAGACCTTAGTTACAATACCCACAAAGGATTCCATACTTTTCTTCTTTCTAGAGCCAGCCTCATAATAAAAAGGTTAGAAATCATTATGTAGCAGAGAGGAGTTTTTAACGATTGCTCAATACCTATCCATCTCTCAATTTCAATAGATTTGCTGGCTTTGGTCCAAGTTTCTCACTTTAATCTCTGTTTTATTTAAAGTTAGTTTTTTAAATGAAGAATAAGTACACTACTGTGTGCGAAAATGGAAACATTATTCAAATTGAACGACATTATAAGGAAATACGGAACAAGTTAGGTTATGTAAATGATTAGAATTACAAAGCGATCCCGCAATGTGAACCGAGAAACATCCGTTTAACTTCCAATTGAGCTTCATATAAATAATTAGCTGTGTAATGGTGCATAGAAATGTGATATCATTCTCTTTGACTGTAAAGGATCAATTTGTAGTCATATATATTGTAAAATATGTAAAGTGCCCTCCCCGAGCAGCTGTCAAAACTCAAACGGGACCACATAGTTGCAAGGGTAGACTTTCACAAATTGAAGTCTCAAACCAAATAGTGTAGAAACATATGGAGAAGAGAAAGACAATGGAGAAGCGGACGGTCGAAAACCCTGGAACGCGCGCGGGCCACGTAATATGATACCATCACGATCCAACAGGCACTTCTTCCGCATGGGGGTGATACACCATACTGCAAGGATGACATACTCAAAGGCTAACTTGGGCCCAACAAACAAGATGGTAGGTCACAAAAAAATTAATATTCATAAAATATAGGTTTATTTCAAACAATACATTATAATAAGCATATATAAAGAACAAGAAAAATTTAATGTTTACGTCTTGACAACGTCTCTTCTCTGCTACTATTTTTCTTATTTTGGGAGAATTTTGTTTTATTTTTGTATATACTTTTTTGTGCCTCCCCGCAAAAATGTTCGTTATGGCCCTCGGGTTTTATACCCTGCAATGTCTTTTCGTGCGTTGGCACAACACTGTACGGCATATAAAGAGGTTTCAATGTCTGCTGCTATGGATCGTCAATACTTTTTTCGCCATTAAGAGGTGTTAGAAAGCTAAAATCATTTTTTGACAATTTGAGATTTTTACATTTTTAAATGATATAGATTTTAACCTTTCTAAAAATACCTTACTTTAACCTCTAGAAGTAATTAGAAGCCCTTTAAACCTATATTTAAATAATCGTTGAAACATGGCCAGGCCCATTTGAATGGCGAAAAATGTAAACAAAATACTTCGTTTTTGCTTAAAAGTTGAGCGTCTGATATAAACCAAAACATGTATCTTTTATTGTAAATTGAGACTTTTATTATTTTTTTCTTATTTCCTAGCCGATTAGAAGTCTCACTGTATACATTAAAATCAATTTTTCTCAAAATGTAAATTTTGATGTTCTATGTACCTTTTCTGAGAAACTACTGCTCACAGGTATGTAAATTTCTTATGATATATTTATAATGATGGCCAATATGTACTAAAATGAGTTTTTTACAAAAAACTCATTTTAAAACTCATTTACTCACAAAAAATTTATTTTTTACAAATTTTTTATGTAAAAAATGCGTCAAATCTTGCAATGTTTGATAAAAATATTATTCAAAAATTCAAAATTAGCTAATAGCTCATTTCATTATAATGAGAAAGGTGTACTTTAATTGTATGAAAAATTTCAAGCATGTACATGTCACAGATTTTGAGAAAAGGTACATCGAAAACAACCAATTTAAATCGTCAGTATACAGAGAGAGACAGGTTTGCAACTCTCCTTAACAATGTTTAAAACCCCTAGATCCAGGATTTTCTTAATGATAAACTACCAACGATTCTGGTTACAATGGGCTCACCAATACTGCCAATGGCATGCCAATTTGCATCAAATCATCTTCTGTAAAGAGTCCCGCTACAATCTGAGTTATAACAACGTATTCTTACTCTTCAGGTTTCATATAGAGTAACGTGGACTGGGACTCAATTTGATATAATGGTTGATTTCACTTACTTCAAATTGAAAGAACCTTGAACAATGAATACTGTAACAAAGGCGTTGTGAAGTTTCAGGTCTTGCCAAAAGTGTATTTTAGCACGAAGATATCTTTTTCATGTCATTCGGAATGTACCAGTCTTCCTCAAGGTACGATAAAATAGGCTTCTTAAATAAGCTAGGCACGATAAAATACGGTCAGCCCATTCCTCGGATATGTCGCCCAATGAGCAAATCTTGAATTATATTTGTCAGTTATTTTCTCGTGCCCCTCATTGGGCAGAGACTATGGCTGAAGTTTGGCATCCTCTAGAAACTACTTGGAATGCCTTTACTCAGCCTGGCATTCAGAATCTTTCTAACTCTCATCCTTGAGAATAATTAATATAATTACAACAGTCTCTCTATACAGAGGGTCTTCCATGGCATCAGAATTCGAGCCCGTTATTCTACAACACCAGCCAAGAGTTTGTTGTCATAGCCATAAGGTTACTGCGGATGTAATGGAGCTTTACAGTTATAAATGGGGCGTTATTTTAAAATATATAAGTTCTTGATCTATGTTGTTATACCTAAATTCTATATTATAAAGATTTCAAATCAAAGCTTTTGTACCTGGCTTTCAACACGCTTTTCAAATAACATATATGGAAATCTATTAAATGCATTGTTTGATTGATTTTAGAAAGTTCTATGAAGGAAGTGATATATATATAATATATATAGAGAGATATAGATTAAATTTGATATTTAATTTTGATCTGAAGGGGGATCAAAGATGATATTGATATTCTTATTGTAAAAAGAGGTTTCGTGGTTGTATTTGTAAAGATTGACTTTGATTTCTTATTGGAATTTGCAAGTAAAATTAATAATTGTGCAGCTGCGTAAAATTGCTATTTAGACTGTTAGTTTTGGAACCTGCTTAGCTGTAATTAAAGTTTTCATATACTGTTAAGTGAATCTTTATTATTATTGGTTAAGATTCGGGTTTATTTTTCTTCTATTGAGGAATAGCCGTTAAGATGTTCGTATATTACGATTTTAGATTTAATAAAAGTTGTTGAGTACTATATTGAAGCATGATCATTATTCCCAAACAATAATATTATATCTGTTTCACTTTTATTTATTGAACTATGCGGTTTTCTATGTGTTCTTTCTTGTCCTAGTTTCCTTATCCCAAAATTCAATTAGAAATAAATATAGATTTGAAAGCTAAACATGTTTTACAGTAAAAGCTTTTAATTCTTATTATTTTAACATTAGGAATTCCAACGAACTAATGGAAAATAAGTAAATAAAATTATATACATATGTAGAAAATTCTATTTAGTTAAAATAAGTTAACTAAAACTTGAGCTCTTAAAGTGATTCTTTTAGGATTCTTTTTTTAGGAAATCTTTTCTTCCATCTAAGCAAATTTTGTATAGAAACTAAGCAGATTAATCTTTTATTAACTTAAATTCTACTCGGAAGGGAATTCAATTTTTTTCTTATGCATGTTCTGTATGCCTTATATGAAAATTACAGAACTATAAATAGCTTAGAGCTTAGATTTGATATATGACGTACAACTCTAAAAAACGGTTTTCTTCGAAATCAAGAATTATTCGTCTTCCTCAGAAAGAAACTTGAAGATAAAGAAATAGAGATATTGTGAAAGGTTTTATTTCTGTAGATTTAAGTTCCCTTTCCTTTTTAGCTTCTAAATGTATAAAAGCGAATTGAAAAAAAAAAACGGGAAAATCAGTAAATCTAAATGAAGGTACATTTTGAAACAGTTCAGTATTTTATTTCTTTCATTTTACATGAGTGGAAGATCCTCAAAATAGTCTCAATAAATTGTCTTTGTAAGTAAAAAATACAGAATTTAATTTGATAGTTCTTTTTGTTTGTTTATATTGTTGGGATGAAAAATACGAAGGATGCGTATTTTAAAAATTTTAGCTTATGCCAACGAATGGGTTGCTATTTTACGCTATTAAATAAAAAAAATTATTATTATACTTTTGGAAAAAGTTTCGATCTATAACTTTTTGTCAGAAAACTATTTAAATGTGCCCCTTTACTTCACATATTATAATAGATTTACGTAGTTTTCACTGTATTATTACTACTCATAGTGTACTTTCGCATGTCGTAAATATATAAATATAATATACAACGAATTGTTACGTTTTGAAAATCTGAAAGAAAAAGTTAATAATGCATTTTTTTTAAATTTCTAGTATTTTATTAATATTTTTATTGTTAATCTGAAACTATTCTATAACGTATCGTCAGAAAACTGTTTAAATGTGCCCTTATTTCACATACGAAATAATAAATTTACATAGCTGTCTCTGTATTATTAATACTCATAGGGCATTTTTGCATGTCGTAAATATGTAAGTGGAATCTATGACTCTAAATATAACTAGAAGTCATATCAGGGTTTCATTCTTTGGTAGAAATATTTTCAAAAATCTTATTTGTCTAATTTTAAACATAGATAAAGAGAGAGAAATTTCAAAGCAAATTATTTAACAAATTATTCAAGAGTAATTGCCTTTCAAATCGATATTCATCTCTTTTGCTATACTATTTCAACCCAGTGAACTTTTAAATAATAAAATCAACCAAAATATTTTTAGTTGAAAAGAGATAGAATGGAGCTTATACACTGTATATTTTTATTAGGATCCAACATAAAATTACGAGAATGAATTAACTTTAAAAAATATATACACCCCCCATACACAGTATATCTTTATTTTGCCTCCGAGAAAGTTAATAAAAACCAATGCATTTTCTTTTTCGAAATGTTTGCATCAATATTTTCCACCGAAGGAAAAATAAATCTCAAGAAGTCAATGTAATTTTTTTAAAAGGATAAAAAAAGATTTTAGATGCCTGAAGCAATATAATATATACTCGAAATAAGCTCCATGAAAATTGAAGATTACTTCGTTTCACTGGAAAAGACCGAGAACAGTTCAAACATTGCAGTTTTAGTATTACGCAAGAAATTCTAAATTATTTTTCTCATTCGAAACCGTATTTTCACAATTCTAATACTCTCAGTCTTCCCTAAATATTTTGTATGTTGTGGGTTTATCATTTATATTTAAGGAAATGTGTAACCTAAGCGTCTATTTTAGCTGGAGAGTCTTAGAAATAATGAATTAAATATACTAAAAGCAAGTTTTTAACGTAAAAAACATATCTATATACACTGATGGACAAAAAAATTATCGCACCGCAAAAGAGTCGTGGAAGGTGGAGAAAATTTTACATACGTAATGACTACTTTGATATAAGTAAAGGATTAGAAAATCAAAGAAAAAAGATCATTTATTTCAGAAAAAAAGGCAAAAAAACGGAGGATTTAATAGCCTTTTGAACCCCCTGTAGCGCGAATGCACGAAACGATACGATCGGGCATTGAGCCATACAAGTTCTGTATGATGTCTTGAGACATTTCGTTCCATATTTTCTGTAACCTTGCCTCTAGTTCGTTCAAACTCGTGGGATGCCCTACTCGCCGTCCCAAACAATCCCAGATATGCTCGTTTGGAGACAAATCTGGGGATCGGGCAGGCCAAGGAAGGGCAGTAACAGTGTGGAGACAGTCTTGTGACATCCTTGCTGTGTGAGGCCGAGCATTGTCTTGTTGAAAAAGGGCTCCTAGGAGCCGTTGCATCAGTGGTAACACATGTGGTTGCAGGATGTCATGGACATACCGCTGGGCTGTCATGGTGCCTAGGATCAATACTAGGGGTGACCGTGTATTGTAGGCAATGGCACCCCATACTATTACACCAGCTGTGGGAGTGGTGTGTTGCTGTAAAGCAAAGGCAAGATTGAGGCGTTCACCACGGGGTCTCCACACACGAACACGATTGTCATCATTGCTGAGATTGAATCTGGATTCGTCGCTGAAGACGACATGGTTCCATTCCTCTGCAGTTCAGTTTCCTCCAGAGTCTTCCAGTCCACTCCAAACAGAGGCGTTGATGGGTTGGCGTCAAGGGCAGCACACGTAATGAGCGCCGCGATCCCAAATGTCCTGCAGCCAGGTGACTTCGTATGGTTCGAGAAGACACCTGGCCTTAGATCTACGGGGACCCTTAGTGAAGGTGCTTACCGGCGGGATGGCGCCCGATGAAGAGTTGGCTGTACGTGTATATTTTTTGATGTGGCGGTTCTCGACGACTGGTCTGTCGAGGACGTCCTGAGCCTGTTTTCCCGTGTAAAAAACATCTCTCGATCCACGGGCCCCCAAAACACCTCACAACACAATCAGAGGGCCCTTTAATTGACGAGCTTCTCACTCAGCTGACCACCTAGCTTCCATCATGCCGATGATTCTCCCCCTCTCATACTGCGATAGCGTCATTTGTCTTCGAAACCGGTATGGCATGTATATCCAGCTCTTCCGCAAACGGGTTCAGCACACTCAAACAAGCTTTAGTTAACTGTTTTATACTCCTCGGAGAACGACTTTAAATGCCCTCTACCGGCTATACGTAATGCGCAATCACGCTGCATTTCTAATCATTTACATATCTCCCCGACATGTACCTTCGTGCCGTTTCGTTATGTTATTTCTTGGTACGCTAATTTTTTGGTCCATGAGTGTATATGAAGGAGAAAAGTGACTCGCTCATTCACTCACTCACTCATCACTTGAAATTTGGTAAGCATGTTCCTTTCATGGAGTAGCGATTTGTTAACGGATTTTGCGAAAATCAACAACCAAGGAACGTTGTGGGGGCTTAAGGGTTGTTATATATAATTATTTCCGTTTTCAAACTATTAGACTTATAGACTTGAAATTGTGAGTGGGCTTCTTCAAAAAGGATTACAACAGATTTGCGAAAATCAACCCCCAAGGGACAATGCGGGAGCTTAAGGGGCGTTATATATAATTATTTTTGTTTTAAATCTATTAGACTTACAGACTTAAAATTTGACAAGTGTGATACTTCCGTGGCTTAAAATTCTGTTACAAAAGAAGTCTTATGAAAATCGACCCACAAGGGGCGTAAGGGGTGCTTATAGATAATTATTTCCTTTTAAAACTATAAGATTTAAAAACTTGAAATTTGGTATGTTCCCTTCATGGATAGCAATCTAATACAAAAGAGGTTTTGCGGAAATTGATCCCAAAGGGCGTTGTTGGTACTTAAGTGGCGTTTTAGATCATTATTTCCGTTTTCAAACTATTAGACTTGCAGACTTGAAATGTGGTAAGTACGCTCGTGGATTAATAAAAGTGAACTTCCCGCAAGCTTTAAAAAGAATCATTTGCTTCAGATAGAACACTATGTGTTAAGAATAGATTAACAATAATAATTTATTTTATGATGGAGAGAATATTCTGTTGATTTTTTCTGTGTAATTATTTGTATATGAACCAAATGATAGTTAATTATAGAAATATTGTAATATTTCTTTTAAAACAATTTGACAAACTTGCAACAAAATATGTTTGGTAGACATACTGGTGACAAAAATAGATGTATCTAAAATATCTAGAATGATTACTTGAAGAGATACCTTTAGAATACTGGTCTCCTAAGTGTACTTAAGCATACCCCAGGGGTGTGCGGAAGAAGACCCGTGCGAGCACATATATGTTAAGTGGGGAGTACTTCTTACAATAACAAGGTCTTTTCAAATATAGTTTTGGCCAGAAGAAATATCTTAATTACTTTGTGGGATTACGATCCTAATAAAATTCAAAGTAGGCCCTTTACAAATTCACACGCTTAGCTTAGCATTCCTTCGACTGCCAAAACACTTCTTTGGAATGGATTCCTTCTGGAATGGACTCCACTGTCGCGTTCTGATTTGTCTCATCTCTACTTTAAAAACGGGATCCCTTTCAAGGCATCTTCTTTTTCGGGAATAACCAGAAGTCGCAAGAAGCCAGGTTCAGCGTTGATAGTGTCCAATAGATCCTGTGCAAATGCAAAACGAAGTTTTTCTGTTCCACCAACAAAAGCAAAGAGACAAATTTCGCAGCCGCTCTGCGCATGAGGACATAAAATTGCTTGTGGAGAACCCATACTGATCTTAACTTATTTAGCAGTGTCTCATATGGTTTGACGATCTTTCATTGTCAGAATTTTCACCTTTTCTACAACAACTTCATTTCGAGTGGTTTGTGGCCTCCCTGATCGCTGGTCACTCTCTACCGACGTGCGGCCACTTTTGAATCGGTTAAGCCCTCTCCTTAACTTGTGTGACCTCCATAGCATAGTTTCTAAATACTTGCACAATCTATTGGCCGTTGGTAGCCTAGTGGTTAGAGCATCGGACTCCAGATCGGAAGGCCTGAGTTTGATGCCCGATGCCACCAAATACACTCCGAGTACATATGGAGTACGTGCTCGTTAAATCATTGGTTTCGTAAGTCTTGTGGGATGAATAGCGAGTGCAGGGGACTGGAGAATATTTCCCTCCCCTTCAGTTCCATACCTAAATTGTGGAGGTGGATATAGGTGGTGTCGCCATCTATCGTCCCTTCGGAGAATTTCGCCAAGCTAATTCATACTGTCACATGTATGGTGCTCAATGCCAAGGCCAACGACTGGCGTACTTCTAGCCCCTTGCCCCGATGAATTTCGTGGGCCTTGATCTGACTACGTCAGACAGGTGGCATTAGAAACAACAACGAATTGCTTCACTTCAAAAATCACCAAGCTTTTGACAAAAAAAAGTTGACGCAATGCCTCTGTTCAAGTCCTTCTGCTATATTTAGAGAAATAAAAATCTGACGAACATGTATGACAACACATCACTTATCTGCCTTCAGAAAAGAATTGGTACACTGGAACGAACGGAAAAAATTCAAGCATATACATTCAGCTGTCATCGCGGTTTGAGTACATTGGTGCCATTTTAAAATCTCTATTGTGCACTGGAAAATTCAAGGAAGGATGCTTTTTAACAGACCTTGTATTTTGATTCTAGGAGTAAGCTATCAAAAAAGATTGGATACCACTATCTGTAATAGAATTTCTACTCAGCCTTTATAAAAACAATGCAGTAGAACGTTTCATTCATCCCACGCAAAGTTGTGACTACAGATTTGTATTACTGTGTTCTCTGTTTGAGTGAACTTTGAATTTATGCTATTGTGAATTTAGATATATGTGTAAACTGCTTTCTTAAAAAGAAACTTATTATATGTACTAAAAAGTTCCAGAAGAAAGTTTCGATTTGCTCCGGGAGAACCCCCTTGTTAATAGCGACGACCTTTCTTACAATTGAAAGCCGATTAGCACCGCAATAGTATCGGTATTCAGATATCGATATTTCCTGAACAATCATTGAGAAGTCACTTTGAACTATCTTTAATGATGCTTGCTCATGTCTAATGTTGGGTAAAAAAAAGTTTTGTAAAGCTTTCGCGCGCGCGCGTAAATGAAAGTTCAATGAAGTAAAGAGATTATTCTTTTTGAATGGAAAAGGAGCATCTGGGGCATTTTGTTCGACATATTTAAAACTGAAGGCACTAATCAAAAATAGATAACACTCAAAAGTTGTTTCTTAAGGCCGATTAATCTCAATTTAGTAAAGTATGTTGTTGGAGGTTTTATTCTAACCGACTTTTGTTTCCTTTCATTGTTTAAAAAAAGACTTCAACTCTGATTTTTAAAAAAAAATGCTTTTTTTTTCATTCAAAAGTCAAGAAATTTCTATCACGAATATCAAAACTTTATTAAGTCATTACATTTAATGTTAAGCAATTTTAAGTTACAATAGCTTAAGTATATTATGTATCATGTTCCCCAATGTAAGGATAATGGTTCATAAAATAAATTGGACTCATAATTCAATTCTTCATTTTATTTCTCGCATCAAAATAATAAAATATTAATACTTAATAGTAACCTGATAATGTTTATTGTAAATACAATTCAACTTAACTTTTTATTAAAAAATATTATGAACAGAAGAGCATTTAAAATTTTTATTCGAATAATTTCAACAAAGCATTCATGGTATCAATAAAATATAGTCTGTTTGAATGTCAAAGATTAAAACTTTATTACAAAGTAAAAAGTGGGAGCAATGTACAGCTTTGCGTAATGCATCTTGAAAAAGCAAATAATCTTATTTTAATGAAGAAAATTTATATTTTCCTGTTATCTGAAGATATTTTTCATTGGTATAAATAATTATGCTACTATAAAATTGTTTTTGTAACGCGAATAAATGCATTTATATGCTTAAAAATCTACAGCCATTTATACAAATACAAAAAGTAAAAAATGCATCAATGTGCAAAGTTTATAGAAAATTTCAATGAAAGTACATGAAAAGTACAAAATTCATTGAAAATACAAAGTATATAGATTAAATAAATGATTTTCGTATGGCATGGTTGCTTAGGTGTCTCGTACTCCCCCGTTTGTGGGTTCGATCCCGGCCCAAGTCGGTGGATGCCCATGATGCAAAAAATTGACAGCGTCCATGTCGTATGATTATGTGGCATGTTAAAGGACCCTAGAATGCCTTTTAGACTTAGGTGCTCTTGACAAAATTAAATTCCTAGTTCAGTTTCGTTTCATTAGAGCTCAGGTGCCTCGCTCCATGAAGGAAACCCGGAGTCAAAATCACATTGTAGCAATTGGTATCCACCTATATGGTGCCATACTAAAAAGTTATACCTGTTCCCGAGGAATGGTATTCAATGGTAAAATACCAATCCGCAGCTCTATTTTAAAAAATATGTAATATATTTTGTTTTTGTAGTTATTTACATACCCCCTTTCATTCTCACATCAAAGTAAGCATAGATAGTTATTGTCATCGAACTTAAGTTGCAATTTTTTTTTCTTGTTTTTTTTCGGTAGAGAATTCTAGAGAAAGTTCACCATCCAGTTTAAATTAAAATGCCACATAAAAGATGTAGACGTTTCAGAGTACTTATTCGTAGAAGTGTAGTTCGTTAAATTTAAGTATGATTTTTCTAGGATTTAAATACTAAGTGCACTATAGACTGCCTTGCGAAGTAATGGGACTTGATACATTAAAACCGTAAGCTCTATCTAGTGTAGACGTTGGCGGAGTTATAAGCTCAAATGTAGTACTAGTCTGTGACTAGAAATTTAGACGTTCGTTACTAATAATCTCATGTGTTGTTTCATTACGACTGAGAAATTTTTTAAGTTTAAGGGGTTCTCTCTTTTCTAGTCTTTGATCTTTCACACATCAAAAGGAACTTGGAAATGAAAAGAAAGGTTTAAAAATAGTGTTTTTCTCTCTTCTTTTAACTGAATTGATGAATTTTGTTTCGAAAGAATATTCACTGCAGAGAAAGGAAATATTATTATATTTTTATTATTAATATTATTTTAAGAACTGTTTACTCTGTATGTAAATAGTTTTCAATCTTTATAAGATTCAAGAAATGGATATGAGTTGCAATTTGAAGATAAAAAAAGAACTATGTGCTCATTTTATTTATTAAATATGAAAGAAAATTCTTACGGGGTTGTGGAATATAGTTCTGTTTTTCCCCTTAATTTTGAAAGGTTTATTTAGAAAGTTTTCTCTTTGAAGTAATTTACATTTTTATTCAAATATTTCTTGGTTAAAAGTGTTCTTTACTTTATGACACTATTTTTAATTTAACTTTTACTTTTTGAGCCTTTTTATTTCAGATGTTTTGCTTTCTATTTAACAGGATTTTTGTCTCAGAATAGTTTTATTATTTGAGGAAACTAGAAGAGAGTATCCCCCTGTCCGTCCAAAGGCGGACCAACTCCATTTTACAAATTATACAACTTCATTCTCATGGCTCAAATTGTAAAACTGTAATTCTCGTTCATTGTGTAGTTCTATTTATTCACTGTTTCTTTCTTCAAATTCATTCTTGGCACTCCTCTTCAGTAAAATCCATTCATCAGTAGCCTAGAGAGGTTGAACAATATCCCATACTCTTTCACTAAAAAAATCAAATTTCGTCAATAATTATGGAAGAGCCAATCGTTTGTTTTGCTTTGATGCTGATTCATCGTCATCAATGTGATTCTCGAGATTCAAGGGTATTTCGGTCATTCTTCAACCCCAGAGTTCTAAATCTTCCTTTTCGAGATTCACGGCAACATTTATTAACATGCTGTACGACCATAATACCTGTAACGTGTAATTCACAATAGATTTCAAAAGTCCATATCCCTTTAACTCTTCTCCCTCCCAAAAAACGAATTACTTCTCATAATTCTTTAAAACCTTCATCCAAACTACTCGCCATTTTAAAAAGACGCCTACTGATTATGCATTAATATGCAGGGTGTCCCAGAATCATTAGGACAAACTTTAAGAGAAGGTACGGGACATCGCAAGGATTCAGATTTGCAAAACAATCCATGGTCGAAAACGTCTTCGTTCGGTGCCAGGTGGCGTTGTTCACAAGAGCATTTAAGGAAACAAACTTGCATTACAGCAGTCATTTAGTACATACTTTAAATCTTAAAAGGGCAAACTATGAAACCAAAGCTATCCCCCAAGTGTCACGAAAGGAGATTGACTTCACAGAGATCGGGCCCCCCATAAACCCTTTCAACAACTTCAGTGGCAGCCGCAGAGAAATACAGAACTTTTACAAACGAGAACTGGGAAAATATGCACCGATTTACGGATTGGCGGAAAAAGGGGCCGCAAAATTGTTGGGCACATACCCCGGAAAAGTACTGGGTGTTTGCAAAAATTTTATTCCCTTTTATGAATAGGGATCATTACGAAGTATTAGGCATACTGAGGATGGGCCATGAGGAAATTAACTTCCAGATGGCTGTGTTTTTCCTTCGAAAAACCAACCCTGTTTGGGAAATCGATTATTTGATCCACCCTCACTTCTAATACCTCGTAATGAAGGGAGAAAGAAATGCACAAGCTGTAAAATGTTTGCATCACGGAAGGTACCCATGGAAAGATGCACTTCTCACCAGATGTATGCTAATTTATATTACAATTTGTATGAATAGGGTTCATTACGAGGTATTAGACATAGTGAGGGCGGACCACAAATGAATCGACTCCCAACATAGTACTCATTTTTTAACGGTATCCAACAATTTTTTCCCTGCGGGGGTTTGGGCCCCCGGCCCTCACCAAAATCCTAATCTTCCCATCTATTCATACAAATTTGGGAAAAAAGCAAACATCCGGTAGTACGGTACATCTTTCTGTGGATATTTTTTGTTCAATCTTCTAGCGGCTTTTTCCCAATATTTAAATCAGGTGTATATCTGCCAGCTTGGTGTTTGTAAAACGTTCCATACTCTTCTGCGGGAAAAATGATAGATCAAATGCTTGTGGTAATGCTGGTCGGTTTTCTTAAATGCTCTTGTGAACAACGCCACCTTGTGCCGAACAAAGACTTTTCTGACCATGAATTTCTTTACAAATCTGAATCCTTGTGATGTCCCCTACCTCCACTTAAAGTGTGTCCTAATAATCCTGGGACACCCTATAATAGGAGAAAATAAACTCACTCAGTCATTCAATCACTCAAGCACTCATACCGAGATCTCCAGAACTATTAGAGGAACAGACTTAAAATTGGCATGGATGTTTCTTTTGCTGCGTAGAGATCTACTAAGAACCAGTTTTTTGGAAAACGACTCCTAAGGGATATCACCGAGTCTTAAAAGGAAAAAAAACTTCCTTTTTAAAAAAATTCCTGTTTTTTGTTGTTGCTGTTGTTGTTGTTTTAATCAAGAAGAAAGAGCTATATACGAATGTTTTTGAATACAATCAAAAGCATAAGGCTAATACTTAAATAAAAATAACTGAAAAACAATGTATGGTTATGCAACATCATGAAATCCCCAGTGAAGTGGATGGATAATGTCTAGTAATTGAAAATATACAACTTTTTTCTTTGTGTGTTTATGCCTAAAATTTTAACAATAGTTTCATTCTAGGTTTTTTAGAATAAACTTCTTTAAGTGTAGAGTTTTAATTTCTAAAAATGTTAGCAATAATAGTAACGCTATTCAGCATAAAATTTTCTACTTTAAATTAAAATAGTTTTAACAATAGTTACAGGGATAAAAAAAAAGTTTATTTTATGTATAAAACAAAAGAGCATGTACTTGGCTCTTTCTAAAAATGATTTAGGGATAGAAAGTGATAATTAGCCTACACAAAGGACAACTTTTAAATTGTTTATATGTTTCAAAAAATATATTCTCAACGTGAAATTAAATTATAAAGAGAAAAAAATGTTACTTAAGGTTTAGATGGAGATACATAATTCTTCTAAGAGAAAGTTGAATTATGCTAAATCTGTATGTAATAAAAAACAATAATAAAGAGAAAAAATGTTTTCTTATTTTAAAGGTAATTTAAATTTTCTTTCTTACATTTTAACTATATCTTCAACCAGATTTTGACGAAATGCAAATTAATTTCTTTAATTGTTAAATAATTAGGAATATCTTTGTTTAATTCTAGCTTAAAAATTTTACTTTTCTTTCAAATTTAAATTTCATTCCAGGGAGGAAATACTTTTTCATTTTTAGAAACTTCCCATTTATTTGAGAGAATAATACACTTTTTCATAACAATCCATTTGCTGCTCATTAAATTCCGCGGTAGCCGAGTGGTATAGGTATCGGATCGTGGCTTACCTTGTCACGATTTCGAGCCCAGCACCACTAAAGACCCCCTGTGGGGGAGCGATGCCGTTAAATCTGTCGGGGCTGAAACGTCCTCCCGTTGGTGTGGTGTGGTAGTTGGGAGGGGTGCCAGCTCAGGGGTCATCCACGTCCTTGGCCATGGTTAAAATTACTTTGGTCCGTCGCCAAAAGCCCTCGTGTAGCTTAACAGTGCGACGTTAATATTCAATCAATCAATCAAAGCTGCTCATTAAAACTAACTTTAAGTTTTACCCTTTAGTTCATGAGTGGGCATGTTATTTTGGCTCGTGGACCACATTGTGGCAACAGAATACAGGATGTTCGTACCTTTTTAAAATGATTGCATTCTTTATTTAAAAATAATAAATATGAAATAGTGCTAGATTGTATTCAATTTATATTTATTGTGCTAATTGCATATTTTTATAGCTGCATGCACATTTAATTTTAGAATCAGTTGAATGAAATAGATGCACTATATCATGCTTTTCCAATTTTTTTAATCAGGAGTATGAGATTGCTTGTTTTATGAAAACCCGCAACTTTACCATCTCATGCTTTACCTTTATCTATATTTACTCCTGTTGATCTTCATGCAAGAAAACTTTGCTCACAAATATATGCCAACTACAACATTAAGAATAATTACACAGAAAATTACTTCATGCATGGAAATTTTTCAGCTGACAACGATTTGTAACAGTCAATTAATGTTATGGCATTAAACATTTCCTTCATGCTTTCATCTGACTGCAAATCACTAAGATCAGACTATAGCTTATCAGATGCTGTATCAATATCAGCAGCAATCGGATAACAGAGTAAATTGAATTTAGGCTCAATTTCCTTACAATCTTGAAATCCTGTGACCTCATCCTCCAAACTCTGCATGATTATCTCTTAGTAGAAACACTTTCAGTTACTTTGATCCCCTAACAAAGGAACACAGGAAATCTGTTTTCCTAGTAGTGAAAAGTACAAGACGAATATTTGATCAAGCATAGGAAAGAAACCTCGATTCATAGAAAATTTTCCCACCGTCTTCGGGCCGCAAAAAGAAAAAAAAAGAAAAAAAAATTGCGTGTCGTTACATACTCACCCCTGCCTTAATCTATGGAGATGGTTAACCCGGGAACAGGAGCGCACTCCATATTAGAGTTAATGGTCACGTGGTGGGACTGAGTCACCCCAATCCCCTTTTTTATAATTATTGAAGTGATAACTTTAGGCGCGTTTGCTAGGAGAGTGAACTTGAATAACGCGTTTTAAAAAACCAAGCATTGTTACGCTCGGCTTATAAAGCTCTTAAAATTGATCGGAATTTTCCGTAACAATATGTTAAGTCCTTCAACAAAAAAGACACAACAATGATAAAATTTGGCGACGAAAATCGGTTTTCAGCCAAACTGGAATTTTGTGGCGTTACTCTATTGGCTGCGTTAATTAACTTTGTTTAAAAAATAGTTGGTTATTAGTAACTTAGGCGCGTTTTGCTGGAGAGTGAACTAGAATGAACGTCACGTTCTGGTTTGTAACGCTCATTTGACTTCTTTCGTCATTGTTGTAAGAATGTTACTGTTACAACAATGACAAAGTTTGACGTCGAAAATCAGTTTTCAATCAAAATGAAATTTCATGACATTGCTCTATTGACTGTGTTTAAAATAAATTAAAAGTAAAAACTTTTTAAAAACAAGCTTTTATTTAAATGTTCTAAAAACAATAAAATAAACTTTCTTTTTAAACTTTTTTTGCAATCAACTAATAACGTCATTACACAATTTATGATATAAAAGCTTGTCGCGAGGATTTAAGTATTCGTATTTACTTTGAAAGTTTAAAAAATTAAAATTAATCAGATCATGTTATTTAATTTGCTTGTTTATCTACACAGGTAAATCTCGTAATAAGCTTTTATATCATAAATTGTGTAATGATGTTATAAGTTGATAGCAAAAAAAAAAAGTTTTAAAAGAAAAGTTGATTGTATTCTTTTTAGATAAAGCTTGTTTTTAAAAGGGGGTTTTAATTTTAATTTATTTTTTACTTTTTAGCTATCGCTGGACAGGTTTCTCGGTCTGTTCATCTCATTCAACACATCATTGTTGCAAGGTCATTTGCCGGTTAATTTTGAACAGGCTAGCACAAGGGTACTCAATCTTTTTTCCCTCCAGGCCACGTACATATGATAGATATTTCACTCGGGCCGCATCAAGAGGATAATGGGGGGATAAACATTGAAAGACCAAAACAACATTGGACAAAGCAAAATTCATCAAAATATTAAAACTCTAAATTTTTTTTTTTTTTTTTACTATAATACTATATTAAAAATGAAAAACACAAAATAATTTTTAAAATCCGTAATTTTAAACGAATTTTTTCAATCTTTGTGCAGAACTTGGATAATACTATTCTACAAACGAAAAAAAAAATCTTTGTGCGATTATCTTTAAAAATGACGAAACTCTTTTAAATGTGGTATTAAAAAGTTGAGTGTTTTTTTTTTGTTGTTGTTGTTGTTTTTGAAAAATCCTAAAAAAAAAAGTTTTCGGCATTTCATTTTTTAAATGACTGATTCTAAAAGAGAAAAGTCTGAACTTTCTTAGTGAAGAGTATCAATTCATTAACACGAAAAAAAATTCATACGGAACGATTTAGAAGTCATTTTCATGAAAATGCATCGATTTTGACTCACCAGAAAAAATCGTAAAAAATAGAAAATATCATTATTTTTTAAAAGAACTATACCTGTACCGTGGTGAAATAAATGCTCTTTCCGATTATGTAATTATTTTTTGTCTCAGTTTTATAGAAAGAATAAGATGGTTTTTTTTAAAAAAGGTCGCGAAAAATCGGAACTTCTTTAAGCTCAATTCGATAAGCTGCTCGGCAGAATAAAAGGCTAACAGGGTTAAAACAATCTTGAGGTTTTTAACTAATTGCGATATCGGAATATAAATGGTCAAAACATACATTGCCATCCAAACTAAACATGTATACAAAACTGCAGCTTAATCGGTTGAAGACATCAGCTTCAAAATTGAGTTGCAAGATTCCTACCGAACAAATTAATTGCAAGTTAAATAAAAGCTTGTAAAATAAATGTATTTAACATGTGATAAACTTGAAATATATAATTAAAATCCCAATCTCAAAATGTTTTACATTTTGTACAAATTTCTATGGATTTTCTTGGATTTAAATTCCCCAAAGAAAAAGAAATTTACAACTATTTTTCAAGTAGATTGGTACATTGTATATTTTTCTCAACGCTGCCTAGTTAGACTGAGATTGAATATTACAAAACTTCTTTAAAAAAATTATGGAACTTCGTAATTTTGAAAATTTTCCATTTTTCTTCTTTTTTGTACATAAAATATTTTTTAAAAAAAGGCACTTTTCCATTTTAAAGATCCATAAAAATGCAACGAAAAAATTGCTAAAATCACCAAATGCCAGTAATAATTAATTGTAATAAACCTACGACAGAATTGACCAGTTTGAAGTTTATGGAGCATGTGCATAAAGACAACTTGTCTTTTTTAGACAACGGATAGTTTTCTTTATTTTAAAAAGGCGATTTATAGAGTGAAAAACTTTAAGAATATAAGAAAGTGCTGAAATGTTTTCATCAGATAATATTAACAATTTTGAATCTTTCTTTATACATGGGAATCAAACAGATGTCGAGGTTTTATCTCCCATACATAATAATGAATGAATAATTTTATATGAGAGAGACAATACTATAATATTCCCTTGTTTTTTATTCACTTTAGCTAATCCCTGAAATAACATTACAAAATTTGAAGTTACCACTTCTATCTTGTGGTCATAAGCAAACAGGCTCATTTTTTTATTACTGCATACGATAAAATATCGTAATTCTAGTGAATAATTTAATTAAAAGAAAGTATGCTTACCTACTTTTAAGAATTTTTTAATTTTTCTTTGATAATTTGAGAAAAAAAATCAATCAAACAGAACTAAAAATTTCAAATGTGCGTGACCTTAATGAAGGACACAAACCGCAGAAACTTTTCATTAAGATATCCGACTACTTTCGGAACCGTGATTTTAAAAAGACACATAAATGAAGAAGTTTCATGATATTTAGTGTCATTTAGATTAGAATACATGTATAAAATTGTTTTAAGGACATTTTGGCAAAAAAAATTATTGAAATACAATATTTCGGCAAAAAATTAACTTAGAATAACCTTTTTTTTTAAATATTCTTCTTCTGTGAAAAATGCTTCTATTATAATAATATTTTGCTTGTATATAGCTCAGACCTCTGTACAGAGGGTCAACTATGATTTTTGAAAAATTCACATTGTTTTCAGAGTTACAACCAGAAATAATTATCGGCGTTTTTTTCTTAAAATTTCTCCCCTCTGTTGTCGTTAAAAATGATTAAAGCCACTTCTAAGTTATATATTTCAAAAATTCTAGTTGAGTATCTGTACAGAGGTCGGAGCTATATACAAGAAAAATATTATTATAATAGAAGCATTATTCACAAAAGGAGAATATTTTGAAAATGTGTCATTCTATGTTAATTTTTTGTCAAAATATTGTACTTAAATAATTATTTATTGTAATTTTATTCTTAAAACAATTTTATATACATTTTTTAATCTGCGTGACACTAAATATCAAAATAAATATCCATTTATACGCTTTTGCAAAATCACACTTCTGAACGTAGTCGGATACCTTAACAGTAAAAGAATAATATTTACAGGCGAAACTGCCATATTTCGTTCAAGCTATTGTAGTTTTATTATCCTTTGATGATCTACAAACAGCATATATAACTTTTTCTCGCTTGTCTCTTTTTAAGAGAGTGCAATGTTCTTGCTTATACTTGTGGCTTTATATCATTCTTAGTAGATTTTTTTTTCCTTTCATCTCAAACGTTTCATGTCCACCGCTTTTCTCAAATTTACTTTCGCTATCATGATTGATATACATTATTTCATCAGGTTCTTCCCTTTCTTGATCAGTTTCAACTTCCTTCAGTAGAGATCACAGATGCTCATTTCTTCTTTTATATATATATATTCTGCTCATTTACATTTATAACCGATAATACAGCGTTTCTCAAATTGTGGGGCGCAACCCCTTTAGGGGGCGCGAACATATTGCAAAGTCGAAAACATATATAAGATTATTTTAAAAAATTACTAATTTACTGAAAGTAAACAAACAAAATATATTCTGATATAATAAAAAATAAAATAGATATTTACACTGATATAAAACACTTATAAATGTATCAGCACTGCACAATGCGTTTTAAGATTAATTTAGCAATACTAAGTTAAGGACAAGTTTAATAATTACTAGTGACCCCAGTCTTGGCATATATAAAATTATATATAAAAATTAGCACTTATTTTGATAATTTTTTTGCACAGTTTATAATTAATCCCTTAACTGCTGATTAAAAGTTACGTGATTCATTTCCCAATGCCACCGTTTTCCACGTAGGCGTGTGTATGTGATGCATTGGCGGACGGGAAGGGGAGGAAAAAATTAGCAAATTCTCTGAAATAAGTAAATCCTTCGAAAACCCTCAGTCCAGGTCCTTTTATTGCATTCCAAAGCCTTCGGAATAACTTTATGGATAGCAGTGCACAGAAAAGGTCGTACTTCGTAAAGACGTATATATACGTCCGGAAAAATAACGCTTTGACTGAGCGGGACGTTTATATACGTCGGTGGCACTTAAGAGGTGAAAGTCGTATTGTAGTTGTAGCATCAAAGTATAGTTTTATTGAATTCACACACACACAATACATTGGTATTGTATGGAAGGGGACGCGAGGAAAATTATGATTGAATATTGGGTCACCAGTACTGAAAGTTTGAGAAGCACTGCGATAATAAGTCGTACAACGCAGCAAACAAAACCATCAAGTTGTTCACGGGGAGAAAATATAGCATGTTCATAGAAAATATTTGGAAATAGAGTGGGCACATGGGAAACTCAGTCAAAACAAGTACCTTAAGATTGTAAAAAATAGCATTTGCCACTCCCCAAAAATAAGGAGATATGTGACTGATACATTTTAGTTTCCGTGAAGTCTGTCATATAGGAGAATACTCTCAAGTTCATTTGTAACAAATAAACAGTTTTCCCAGAATCAATTATTTCGTGTGCCTGGGGTGACTCTGTGCCCCACGAGCCCCTCCCAGGTTAAAGTAAAGAATAATTCGTTAACTCAAGTATAACTATTTAATTCCTACAAGACATCTGGGGATTAATTGTTGCAGTGAATAGCAGAAATTCTTAACTGGTTTGACTAAATTTAACATATTACCATGTAGAAAAATGATGACTGCTAAAATTTGAATCTAACAGGGGACCAAAAATTCTCAAGTGGTAGAATAGGAAGTTAGGAAGGCGCGGTTGTCGTAGCTGGCGTGTCGTGAATTCGACCCTGGTGCTACTGAAGATCTGCCGTGAGGGGCTGATACCCATTAAATCTGTTGTGGTGCAAAATCCTCCGTTTAGCGTGGTGTGGTAGTTTGGAGAGGGGTGTCGTCTTCGTCTCTTGGCCGTGATTCAAAATTATGAGGTTCAATTGCCCCCATGTTACTTTATACTATGACGTTAATGATGCTTACTTAAAAGTAGGGATTGCAATACCGGTATACCGGGTCCAATCCCGGGGTTTTTTGACCTTTTGAAAATTTTGAGTACCGGTATTCATTAGTTTAAATACCGTTTTTTCGGTATTTACTAGGAACAGAACATATGTTAATATTAGATTCTAAAACACGTTGGAACAGTTTACTCATAATGATGAAACGGTTTTTGAATCTGAAAAATCAATCAAAAAAAAATGATCATTAAACCTGCAAAAATTTAAATTTTGGGGTTAATTCGACTTAATATCCAGAACTGTATCAGATCCAATAAAACTGGCTAGGCATTACGTCAGAGAGATTCTAATTTATTAACACTAATGCAACAATAAATTTCATGGTGCAATCACTGAAAGAACAACACACATCACTATCTGAAGAAATATATATTGCATTGAAAAATCACACAAAAGAAAGGCATACCGAAATAGAAAATGTCTTACGATATTTACATAATTATAATGATTTTAAAAATGAAAAAGAAGAAAAAGAACAACCAATTCAAAAATTAAAACTTCATTAATTGAAATTTTTTTATTGAATACAAAGAAGTTTTTTTAAGTAAAAAGTTTCTTATCCTTAAATCACATCAGATAAATTTATTTAAAACTGACTTTAAAATACAATTTATTTCGGAAGTTGGCATTACAAACACAAAAGAAAGTATTTTTATACTGAAAACTAAAACTTCTGTTTTAAAATTGCTCTCAGAGGAAATTAAAAAATTTATAAAATTCAATCTTTTTCCATTACTTTACCAGTATCAAAGAATATGTAAATATATAAAGCTGCGTTCTTCTGAGTTTTCAGATTCGTAATAGATAAAAAATCATGACAAAGAATTATCTTTTTACCTTTTTTCCTTTTTAAGCCCCTTTCTTTTCCCAAAAACATTTGCCTAAATTTTAATTACAAAACAGAACATAATAACAAAAAGTTTAAAAGCAACCTTTTCTAAAGCCAACACCAACAGCAAATCACAATCACGTTACACTGGAGCTACATTTCCGCAAACCGTCTTCATTACGACGCTTCTAATTTCAAAATATCGAATAAATTCTTCT
This sequence comes from Trichonephila inaurata madagascariensis, assembly GCA_019973955.1. Lineage (NCBI taxonomy): Eukaryota > Metazoa > Arthropoda > Arachnida > Araneae > Nephilidae > Trichonephila > Trichonephila inaurata. The sequence goes on along the minus strand of BMAV01004506.1, from coordinate 121,259 downwards.
AACAAGCTTCTTGAAGTATTTTATATCTCAATTTATTCTTCGAAAAGACCCTTAAAGTGCAAAAGTACTACTTAACTCTGACGCGAAGTGCAATGAAAGCAACGCGGATGAAAACATAAATTTCCCCATTGGCGAGGAATCAATGGCAGAATCCTTTTTCCAGAACCACCAAAAAATAAGACCCCAATTTAACCGGGAAAACCCATTCGAATCAAATGCTCGGTATCGAATAAATTTTCGAAGCACATTGGACAACATAACAGTCAGGTTTTAAATTACTTTTTCCTTTGATTTGCAAGCCATATTAAATTCTAGCCTTATCGGTTGCCTTTATTCGATTCCATGTTAGTACAATATCCTGTCTTTTGGTAGTTTTTAACATTAGATGTTCTTTTTTTTGTTTGTTTTGTTTAATCTGGTTTTATTTTGTTCAAAGAGTATTGCCTTCTTTAACGTGCTCAATTGATTTTTAAAAATGTTTATTCAAATAAGCTAAGAAAGGGAGTGAACTGTTTTCCCTCTCTTATACATATGACTTGTCGTTGCTGGGTGTTTCGTGATGCTCTATGAATAAATAGAACAAAATAGATAGATATCTTAGCATTAAGAATTCGGTTGAATTGAAAAATATTCTTATAACTCGCGCCTCTTGATTTAAAAAGGACAAAACTTCTGAGTAATAATATTTAAAATTGAAGTAGAATTATATTATTCCGCTCCCCCAAGTGGATTTCCACAAAACTCATTTTAAATGAGTCTCTATATAATAAGATAAACATGCTTGCAAAATTTTAAGACTAAATCTAATAGTTCGAAAACAGAATTTTATTTATAATGAGAGTCTATTTCAGTAAGACCCGTTCTTAGCAAATTTCAATTCAACAAAAAGAAATATGCATACCATATTTCATTACTGTAAGTCCAGTAATTCCAAAAAGGAAATTTTTTAATCAATACTCCGCAAAAGATCCCCGCACCCCACAGAAGTCAATTTCCGTAAAATCCTTTCTTAGCGGATTTCCATTCATCAAAAGAAAAATGCTAACAAAATTTCAAGCATATAGGTCTAACAGTTCAAAAACGAAAATATTTATCTAAAACACCCCTTAGGGGTCAAATTTCGCTAAACATTTTTTATCCATGATCTCTACACAACGAAACGTGAAGAATCTAATTCCATGAAACTCTAAGAAACGTGCCTACCGAATTTCAAATTTATAGGTCTAATATTTCAAAAACGGGAATATTTCATCTTTTACGCCTTAAGCTCTCGCAACGCCCTGTATGGGATGATTTTTGCAATATTCTTTCTTATTAGATCTCTATTTCATGAACTTGCCTACCAAATTTCCATGTTTGTAGGTCCCGGAGATATCGAGATGTGGGAATGAGTCGCTTTCTTCCTTTATGTATATAGATGTCGTTCTTAGATGTGCAAAGCAGGTAGGGGGGGGACGTTATGAAAAATAAAGATTTACATTATGAATTACACTTCTACCTACATAGAAATTATAGTCAAATACAATTGTAACTGACGTAGATTTGACTTGCAATATCTTCAGTCTGGATATGGAATCATTTTTTTCTGTGTTTTTAAAAACATAATCAACTCTTTTCTAAGTTAGTGCAAGAGATCTAATGTTGAAAAACTTGAAAACTACAATGAACAGACTCCAAAATTCAAGAAAATGACGCCAGTGGCTTCATTGTGCAAGATTTTAAAGTCTGGAACTGTTGTTTTGTTGCTCACGCCACCTGTCTGACAAAATCAGATCGAGGCCCAGGAAATTCATCGGGCAATGGGCTAGATGTACGCCTGTCGTTGGCCTTAGCCTTGTGTACCATACAGGTGACAGTACGATTTAGCTTGGAGAAATTTCCAAAAGGACGATAGATCTTTACGACAGATGGTGAAACCACCGATCTCCACCTCCACAGTTTAGGCATGGAACTGGAGGGGAGGGAAATATTCTCCAGTCCCCTGCACTCGTGGTTTCAGCTGCGACCGCCCACAAGACTTTCAGACCCACTTATTTAACGTGCACTCGGAGGGTATTTGATGGCATCGGGCATCGAACCAGGCCTTCGGTTCTGGAGTCCGATGCTCTAACCACTAGGCTACCCACGGCCCTAAAGTCTAGAACTACAGAGAACTAGTAGTAGATATAAGATAGAGATACTCACTAGCATGAATTTAAAAAGTGTGTCATTCTTCTTCATTCTTCAATTTACGCCGAACGCAATTACGTAAAGAGAAACGTTTAATAAAAAGTGTCAGATCAATAGGCACCAATGATAAAATATTCGCAGACTGCATTCTTGTTCTCTATTACATATTTCATTTTATTATGTCGTGTAATAATATATTGCTGTGTTTTCTTAGTTTTATATCATTCGGTAAGTAAAATTTTGTGCAGTAAAAAGTATAATAGAACAAATGGTTAATAATGATAAATAATTCTGTGTGTGGGTAAAATAATTCCATAAGTGAATTTTTTATAAACTATTGTTATGTTTTTTCTCATGATTTTTATTTATCTAACATCCAAATAAATAAATAGTGAAGTACTAATATTTACTCTAAGCACAAACACACTACCTAATAGTCCTGTAAGAATTAATATAGGTAGTGCATCAAATTTATTCGAGTTACTTACACAGTCATTCCGTATTTTAAACTTTTAAGTTTATTTGTCCCATGTATAAACATTTATTTCTCTAACCATATAACAAAATATCAAAAGTTGACGTAGCATAAAGCATAAAATATTCGGTTCATATATCTGAGAGTCATTTTTGGTAATCTTTTTTTTTCCCCCATTGAGCTAAGTATGGCATCAAAAATCAAACGAAAATAGTTGACCACCAATGAGATCACATCATACATGATGGCAATATAAATTCCAACACCAAGTAGGATTTATACTAGAGAAACTAAATTTGGTGGGCGTGTTTATACATCTGAAGGATGATTTTGATTCAAATTTGGCGCATAAGTATGGAGCATAAGCGTACGAATCAAGTTTAATTTAAATATGAGCTGTTAAGTTCGTGAACGTTATTTATCACTGATATCTGACGTTAGTGAGAATGCCTTAAGAAAACGAAAACCAACATCTCACTGAGTTTTAATGAGATCGTATAATTGGACTAAGAAAAGTTGGATTTTCTTTCCACGATATTGCAGAAAGACTTGCCAAGAAGGAATCCACTGTGCATGACTGTTGGCTGTAGTCCTGCCAAGAAACCGGGTTCTAGGTGACCACATGGCGCTTCTGAGAGCGAAGACCGCTGCGTTCGGCGAATAGCTGTGGCAAGCATTCGGCGTAATGCGTCTGCAGCAGAAATTCGAATGGTTGGCAGCCTGATGATGCAATGAACTTTTACAAATCGGCTACTTCAATGACACTCCGAACCACGCAGACACTCTATAGCGTGTATTCCACTGACTTCAAAACACTGATTTGCGACATCAGTGGTGTCAAGTTAAGGCTTACTGGAGGATGAAATGGGAATCTGTTGTGTTTTCTAATGAAAGCTATTTTTGCCTTAATGCCAGTGGTTGCCGTATTTTGGTTAAAAGGAATCCAGGTGAGTGCCTGCAACCAAACTTTATGTAGTCTAAACACAACACTGGAGTTACGGTCTGGGAAGCAGTTTGCTATGACAGCAGGAGCACTCTCGTAGTTATTTCACTCACCCTGACTGGAAACTTGTTCCTCAGCCTGAGGATTCAACCTGTTGCTGCCGTTTAAGAACATTATACACGGGGGCAACAGGATGACGTGCATCCTCATACCATTGTTGTAACCCAACATGATCTATAGAGTGTCGGTGTGTTGCCCTAGCTTTCTAGATCATTAGATTTTTTTTTCCAATCGGGCACGAATTGGTTATCATTGTTAGACAACTCCAGGGTTATCCACAATAAGAATTAAACGTCCTTATATTGGCTTTGCCAAGTGCAACAGCCGTGCAGTTTCATCCCACAAACTGATATCTGGCACCTCTAAGACAATATAAGCACCTTTGCATGCTTGCATTCAAATTTTTTGTGGTTACACAGGTTATTAATGTACCAATTGAAATGGTTCTTCTATCTATTACATTAACTGCGACTTTAAAACTTTAATCAATTAAATATGATACCTAGACAAATGTATTTCCGAAGTTTCATTCGTCCGCAATAATTTTCTCTTGCTGTTGGGATTTTTTTTTCCAGCAGTGTATTTTGTAAAGTTGTCAAAACATTTTCCATTCGTTGGCTATTCCGTTATCTATGAACAAATTACTGTGATTTCTTAAATCGAATGCAGCATTTTTTCCTGTCAAGAGCATTTTATCGAGAACATTTTTTTTAACACAAAAGTCATGTCCAATGCAGATTGAAAAGGTGAAAAAAAAAGTTTGAGAGACTTCGGAACGCATCTTTACTCAGAAAAATGTTACGATTCTCTTCTTTCTCACTTCTATGTTTTGATCTTTCGCATCTCGAAGATCAAGAAAACAACTCTAAATGCACTAAAAGAAGTTTTGCAATATCCTTTTCTTTGCCACATTTTTTCTCGAGTTTCTTAAAGATACGGGACTTTTTTTTTATTGTTGTTGACAGAAGTCTCGTGAATAAAACAACGTAGACTTTTGGGATAGTGTTTTATCAAAACAGTTTCCTTTCAGAGTATTTGTTCACTCTAGTTCTTATTTTCGATAAGAACGTCTTGGGATGTTTAGGCATGGGAAAAGTATTGAAATATTTTGTAAAAGTAGTTTTCTACCATTTCTAGTCAAAAGAAGGCTGTATAATTCATCCCACTTTCTTAATTATACATTTCTCTGAAAATTACAGTTTATATATAAGTAATTTATATTAATTAAAACTATAGTTCGGTGAAAGTATATTTATTGAAGTATATTTAATTTCTTAGATTGCTCATCTTTAATCAGCTATTTTAATTTAGTAAAATAGTAATTAGTTTAAGAATGTCGTCTCGGTGGCTTAGATGTAGTGTGCCTGCTTCATAATTCTAAGGTTGCAGGTTCAAACCCGACTGGAGTAGATAGATTTTCCAAATGCGAAAATCATGAGCCCGCATGTCATATAATTATGTGGCACGTAAAAGATACCTTGAGTATCAATTTGGCTCTAGTGTTATATGCAAAATAAAATCCCAAGAGTTTAAATTAAAAAACTTAAAGCGACCAAATTTGGTAGTGAGAGCAGCCACTAGTTGGTGCTACCATAAAATGGCTCGCACATTTGGGGATTTGCCGTATCTGCTTAGGCTTAGTTGACAATATGCATTAGGGAAAAAAAGTTTAAAGATTTATTTCTTTTTATGCATGTTGAGTTCTTATTCTACTTTTGATTTGAATTCCTTTTGTTTTTTTAGTGATCTTTCCTATTATCTAATGTGGGGTACATCTTTGTGTTGGTTGAGGAGAAGTTCATGCTCATTAAACAGATGCATGCTACTCGGGGGATCCGAACACACCAAGGGCTTAGAAACCATTAAATCGGACACTAAAGGATTACAAACAGTTATTTTCAGTAATTTTTCAGTAATTTACTTTTACTACAGCGTTTCTCAAACTGTGGGGCTCGCCCCTCTTGGGGTGTTGGGGGTGTCATAACTTTACAAGGGGGGTGCGAGCATATCAAAAATTCAAAAGTAAAAGATTTAAATAATTGCTAACAAAGCAAAACAGAATACATTCTGACATAATAAAAAAGTAAAATACACATTTACATTGATATAATATACTTATAAATGCATCTGTACTGCAAAATGTATGTGGTAATTTATTTATTAATACTAAGGTTAGAACAAGATTAATAATTACTAGTGACTCTCATGGGCTTGTCATATACAAAATTATACACAAAATTGAATACTTATCTTGATAATTTGTGCGGTTTATATTTAAAGTCATATTGTAGCTTAAGCATGTAGCTTTTAGTACGTTAATTTTGAAATGAATACATACTTATTGTATGAAGGGGGAGCGCGATGAAAATTATGATTGAAAATTGGGTCATAAGTTGTGACATAGCCATCTGTCGATAGCTATGACGTGGTGGGTCCGCGTAAGTTAGAGGTGTGGGATTATCGGAAGGATGAGACATTTTATAATTCTTAATACAACTTTTATTAAGAATTTAACTTAAATTACTTATATAATGAACAAACTTATATTAAGTGAGAATAAACCAAAATATGCCGATTATTTAAGTCAGATCGCGCAACTAGATCACTTATCAAAATATACTTAATTATCTATCTAATCTCGCTTTCTATATTATACTAGCTTTCGGAATATAATCTTCCTACCTTGGTTGAGGACTCGACGATTCTGATACTTGCAGGTAGATTGATGTACTCGTGTACAATTATTCCTCCTTATATAAATATTATCGAGGATGGGCGTTTCCGTCTTTCTTGAGTAGGCCGTCTAAACACTTGTTCCGAACTGCTCCACACTAAGCTTTCTCTAAGATTGCCATCGTTTCTCACTAAACTTTCTATCCTTTTAAAGGATATCTTATTTGCATTGTTTCTTCGTTTTTCCTCTTGGAATTGGGTTGGAAAAGTTTTGCCCTTAATCGTGGCCGTCAAAGAACGTAGGAGTTATGTTAGAAGAAGAACGCGAGAGATGTCACAAAGTATTGAAAGTTTGAAAAGCACTGTTTTACTAATTTAAACGCTAAAACTGATTATGCGACATACGGACAGGATAAACTAAATGGTAAGAAATAATAGGTACTTATCTTAAATGAGACACAACATCAGAAACTCGCCAGTGAGAAATCCTCCTATATCTACAAATAGCTAAGCAACTATAATTAAGGAACTCACTAGTATGGCTATATTGTCCACAAACAACTCCAATTCTCTATCTCACTAACCACTTGCATGCTATTTAGTAGTGACGTTTATTTTCCGAATTGAATTGTTCAAGCTCAAAGTGGCAATTTGATTGGAAGGAAATAAACCCTAGTTAGGAGATAAACTTCTCAGATGGCTTATTGCTACATATCCTCACTCATTTTATTCTTGTTTTTGTAAATTTATTGTTCTATTTTTCCAATTTCAGTTTATTCAGAACTATTTTGTCATGTATTATGAAAATTCTTAAAATTTTTCAAACACAACCAATTGATTTCAACAGTGCAAAAAAAAACCAATCTTGTAATGAAGTTTTACAAATTATTTTTATCTTACGAATCGGATAACGTTAACATTTTCTCACAAAATATATTTCAAACAAAAGCTTTAGTAATTAATTACTCCATATTAATAAACACTCATTTCTCTTCTTCTATAACTATTACATCAAACAAATCTAAAACGCATAAACTAGAAATGTCAAGTTACCAAAAAACAACAAAAAAAGCTCGAACTAAAATCACAAAGGCACTGAAATTCATAGATCGATATGTATTCAACGATCGTGTAGAAGTCATTTGAGCCACCTAATGATGTCTGCCCTTTTCTAATGTTGCCATCGCCAGAAAGAAGAAAAGTTCGGAATCGTTTGTGAATGTTAGGTCACTGGGTTAATGCCTTTCCCTCGGGAAAATGTTTTTAACTAACTAAAAGTTATGAGAAAGAAAGAGACTGACTAAAATAAATAACAATGGAATGAGTTCTTTTTGAAGATTCATTAATTCCAACCAAATAAAGAATGTCATTTTCAGATAAGTGTTCGTTTTATTTTTCTGCCACAAACGAGCATTTTAGCTTTAAGTTCTTAGATGAACTGAATTTTAGTTTGGAAAAATATTTAGGCATACGACTAAAAAAACTACTTTTGAGGAAATTGACAGAAGTCAGGCAATTATTTTCTAAAATTAAACATTTTTAACTGACGAAATAATTGTTTGTTCAAAAAACAAATATAAACGCAATTAAATATTAAATCGTTTGCTTGAAGTGAATGTTTATATTTTAGAGATTCAGAGTATTAGAATTTTTTTTACTTTATTAGATCAGCTTAAAAGTTGGAACACAAAGTAACATTCACTTTATAAATGGAAAGGCAGAAAAATATATGTGCTTCTTTTTATTTTAATGAAGAAATTTAATTTAAATTTGAAATGTAATAAATGTATGTGCGCGTAAAATCACTGAAAACGAATCATTCAAAAGCAATTCAAATGTGTAAATAAATTTCATTCTTACTGAATGTTGAAATAGCGAAATTCAATACTTATTTAAGGAGCGAGGAGTTTGTGATTTGATATTGTGAGGAATTGAGAAATAATTTTATATTTTTTACTAATGAGAAAATGTTTGTCAGATGTTATTTTTAAAATGTATTTAAAGTGCAAAAATATCTTCGTTATTATTTCAGACAGTAAAGAGAAAGGCTTTCTTTATTTCATTTAAATCTTTATCTTACTTTAAGGATTTAGACATTTCGTTTTAAAAAGACAAAATTCCCTATAGGTGTTTTTTAAAAAGTAATTTTATTCTTAAGATTCGAAACATAGTTGTTGTTGAATTCGAAAATAAATAACATTGTTATTTGAAGCATAGTTGTTGTCAAATTAAATTTTAATTTATAATGTAAACTATAAATTATAAAGTTCATATGTAATCAATGATATATAATAATTCAGTCTATGAAAATTCATTATATTTCCTCAGCTTCTAATACTCTTTTTAATCCAGACAAAGAAGAATTGAGAATCTTCTAGAACACTTTATACCAAGTTTGATATTCTAAATTTTGTTGCGTACGATTCAGTATCTTTATTCTTTTGAAAGCATTCTAGATGTATTTTTTCATTTTGCTAATCAATCTTAGTATTACTAAAATATTCCGTTAAGATCACTAAGTAAATTATTTTTAGGGAATTGTTCATTCCTTTTAAGGTACATTAAATGTTTATAAATATATGTTCATGCATTAAGCTGTAACTACTTTTTATACTAATATACATTCATGTCGAAAGTTATCTAAACTTACCCAAAAATGTTACTTAATGAAATACTCAATTAAATCCACTTTTGCAGAATGTGAAAAATAAGAGCCTAATTAGCATAATCGATTCAAAAATGATCAAACGATTTCTGATATGCAAATCAAGGCGTTACGTCTTCCGATAGTGAATCAAAAGTTTTGCAAATACAGAATATCAATACTAATTCCAATACTCAATTTCAGTTTCAATGCTCAAATTTCATTACATCTAAAATCAATGGAATATATTTGATTTCAGATGTAAGAATTCAAAATGGTATGTTATGGATAGAGTGTCACTACTGAAGCCCCCCCCTTTTGAAGTGATCAATTACAGTTTGCTTAGAAGCATTGCAAATTTATGGAATGGAATATGGGAGTATATGTATAAATATTTTCAAGACTAATAATTTCTACGCCGTAAAAACAATTTCAAAACTCTGGAACAATTTTAAGAAGACCTGGACAAGATCGAAAACATATAACATCGGCTTCTCAAAATCAATATATAGTAATAATTTCCTACATAACAAAGATTCTAATACTTGGTAGAGTTAAGTTCAGGCGTTTCAGCCACCACTGAAAGTGCTTAACAAAAAGAACCTTTAAGGTTGTCTTCGCCAAATGAACGAGGGTCTGAACTAAACGCGAAACACATTTTCTGACAGTAAAATGTCCCAATTTTCATGAAAATTTAAAACACTCTACTTTATACATTTCTTTGCAATATAAGGTTTTTAAAATTTCAAAATATTCCGTAAATATTTAATTATTGATTTTAACATGTACGGGAGAACTCATTTAGCATTGGGGTATAGGAGAAAAATGCGCAACACATTTTAAACCACAAAAAATTTGTTTATTATGATAAAAATGAATAGTATGATATAAAACGCTTCTTTCTATAAGATACCGCAGCTAGAATTTATATTCATTTTGGAATACTTTTTTATTTGAAAAAAATATACCAAATCTGGTCCCTATTCCTTAACATTACGTGAAGACAGCCTTAAACCAAAAACGTGAAGTGTATGTTTTTCACTGTCTTCATAGCAAAAGAGGAATCGCTTTAATTTGTAGACAGAACATCAGATCCGTAATAAACACTAATGGACTATGTCTATTTACTGATAAGTCTAAGATTTATTTTAACATCTAATTCTATAGGCTTTTACATCTGGAGAAAGTCAGGAATGCAAACTTTTCCTTCTAATATATTGAAAAGCGACTATTTTGGTAAAGCATGGGGTAAGGTAGAAATAGATCGATAAATGCTCATCCCTACACATTTCCCGGAGGTATAAGGATCAAATCTTATACAGAGAACCTTTTGTAAGACTTAAAAGAAATGCATACGGATTTGTTTTTATGATTTAGGGTCGATAGTGATCGTTCATATCAACAAACTCGAATGATAAATTTCTTGGAAGTAAAGCCCTTGAGCGAATAACTTGAAAAGTAAAATTTCCCAAATAGTTTTCCATGCACTGCCTTTAACTAAGATCAGTCTCATTCATGGTCATTTATAGGGTTTCTCTTCAGTCTAACAGGATAAAGTGTCCTCAGTTTCTCTACTGATGCAGCAACAGTGTGTTAGTGAAGATCTTACACTTCTTGGACGGTATATGAAGGACATGAGTACACAACACGAACATAAGGTTCATTTAACATACAGAATAAATTCTATGCAGATATCTTGGTTATTTCTTGGTAATATAATCAAAGATTTTCAATATTCCAACGTATGTAAAGATCTAATGTAATGAATAATTGTTAATGCCTGAATGTTATAATCGTTTTTAAGTAAAAACGCTATCGCATATAAAATGTATTGAAAATGATTTAAAGTACCTGAAAAAACAGAAAAAATAATAAACGTAGGATATAACTAAATAAAGAATGATTTAACTCAGATATAAATTAAACAGAAAAATTCCAATGCGTCTTAAAAAAGGGAATTATTTTAGAATGCATATAGGCTATACAGATTATTTCTTACCAAATTGTTATCTGACAGAAAAATTTCTCGAAATTTGAAAGCATCTCTGAGATATACAGTTTGAAATTGTTTTCACTGACTAGAAATGGGGAAAAATACTTTTAAAGAGAAAGGCTTACTTTTTGTTTTTTATTTACTTTGCTGCTCATACCAAACAGAACAACAAAAAACAGAATGCACAAATATTCAGACTAGAAGGTGTTTTGATATAACGCACGATCCCAAAAGGGAACTTTTTTTCCCAGAAAACTTTGTTCACGATGAAAAAGAGTCAGCCTTAAAACTAAACTTGAGATGGAAAGGAAAAATAGGGATATTGCAAAACTTTGGTACATTTGAAGTCCCTTTCCTCCACTTTGAAATGTAAAAGGTCAAAGGGAGATGGAAAGAAATCGTAGCATTTATGCACACTGATATATTTCGAAACGTCTTCCTTTTTTTTCAGTATGAATTAAATTATACTCCAGTGACGAATGTTACGAAAGTATATTTTGTTCACATAATCATGGGAGTTTATTTATAGATACTAGAGTGAACGAGTATGCAGAAAATGGATTTTGACAAATTAAGATCAATATTTTGTGTTTTATTAGATACACACATTGGAAAATTTAACTGATTATTAAAATTGTATGAAAATGGAATTGGATAAGTTTGTGCAAAAATGTACTTATAGCAATGCAACTGATCAACCTCAATATTTTCACTAAGAAATTAAATTATTGAATCTTGTATTCAATTTAATTCTTGCCTTTCAAAATAAACTGAAAGCTTTATATTAATGGTATCAGAATTCGATCAATGTGTATTTAGGTTTTTGTTATTAAGTATTGCACTGATCCAAAAGACAATGACAAAACAATGTCTGGATGGCATTACCGGTGGACAAATCATTAGAAAGATATTGAAAAGTCTTTACTAGTGTGGTGGTGGAGTTACGGATTGCTTAAAGCATCATTTCACGAGTTTGGGGCATTTCAAATTACAAGAAAAGTTACCCAATTGTTCAGTAATTATCCTCAGTGAGCAACTACTGTGGTGTACAACTTGTATATGACCTTACTGGTGAGAAAGGAAGACAGGAGGAATAGTAAGACACATGCAACAGAAGAATGCACAATTACAGTCTATTTGCATGATGGCCGTGGTGTACCAACACTTTCTCATCGAAGACGGCGTTTTTTGTAGTATCAGAAGCACAAGAACTTCGTAAAGAGTTGAGAACTCTTTACGAAATAGAACACATTTAGTCCGATTAGTGATTTTGAATAAATATACTGTGAAATTGCCCCATTGGGTGCCCTTCTCCTTGATTATCTGAGTGAGCTAGAGGTGTAGGATTAACAAAAGAACTAGACGTATCCATATTCTTAATATGGCTTTATTAAGAACTTAAACGTTTAACAGGTTAAATGATAATAAAATATGGGAGAGAATCTACGATGACAAAACACACAATATCAATTATACTGAAATAACGTAACTCGGACCACTATCAATATCTAATCCACCTAATCTCAATTCCGATAATATCACGTCCTAATATTAAGTAGTCAATCCTACCTTGATCCGATCACCGATCTAATCGTAAGGGAGTTGCGTCTTTACTTGAGTGCAATGGTATGCACCTTGACCTAATGGCTCTATCTTCGGGATAACCTCTGTTGGCTGTCACTTCACAATCGTATCACTCGCTATCATAACATTCCCCAAATTGCTATCTCACTTACTCAAACTTCTGATATTTGAAAGCTATCTAATTTGCATGTTATATTCACGTTTCACTTCTTGGGTTTTGGTTGGAAAAGAGTTGCCATTAATCCTGGCCCCAAAAGAACCCAAAGGACATGTTAATGAAAAGACGCATGAGCCCGTCACAACACATCTGCAAAGAGTAAGTATAACCCAACATCCAACATCGGAAGAGAAACCGGTTTTAAAGTAGTGGAGTTCGTTTTTTGGATATCATACTTAGTACTCTAGCTGACAACCTTCGTATCTTCAGCTGGTAATTGTACAGAGGTTTTCCTTCTTCACATGCATCTTTTAAAAGTTTCTATGGTTGCTGTGTTCCTCTTCATAGTACATTGGCAGACAAAAAGCTGTTGGGGAGATATTCAACACAGGAACTGCTGACAAGGTCCACTGATCGAACCGAAACCAGTCGAACATTGTAGGTTACTCGACAACAATTCTACCAGCAACAATTCTAAAGCTTCGATTTGCTCTACAAGTATAGGCAGCAGTGTCTCAACAACCATCTGCTCATTTTGGACGAGTGCTATAAGTTCTAAATAATAGTCAGGTATCATCTTATTCTTACTGAAGGCTGACATTTTTTGCTATCACATTGACGTTTCTATCATATACCAATACCAGTCATGTACCATTTCTATCATGTATCCAACTGTGCTCAAAGCTAATTTCTCCTTATTGTTTGGAGGTGTTTTCTTTTTAATTTTTATATGTTTTACATCTAGGGAATTTTATGGCATTATTTATGTCGACTTGGAACATTTTCGCATGACAATTTATAGGAAATATCGTCCCGTATTTAATTTGTGTAAGAATCTGTATTCGCTCCTGTATTCTTTTGTTATATTTCCAGTGGTAAATGTAACATAAATGCATTGCCCGTAGGAAATATAATAAATTTCCCATACAAAGCATAATAAAATACATTTCCTGTAAAAAACAAAATAAAAGAATACATTTCCCATAGGAAACATAATAAAAAAAATTCAGAAATCGCACATATTCTGTTTGTTTTTTAAAATAATTCATTTTTCAAAAGAACACGTGATCCCTTTTTTCTATACAAAGCTAAAATTTCTGACGAAAGTCAAATTAAAAGTATCAAGAAACTGAGAGGGCTTCAAATCTATCTCAGGAAAAAATAACCATTAACGCTTTGATCTAAATTTGTTTGACAGGCATAAAAAAAATATCAAAAATAGTGTTACTCTGCGTCAATATTCTTAAGAAGAACAAAAAGAAACTTGAAAAAACTATCTTGGATGGACTTATCGACTTGTCAAATCTGTCTCTTCTACGAAACTCAAATTTTTGTTTCCTTCCTTCGGTAATCCGATCTAAAAGTCAACAAGAAAAGCGAAGTTAAACAAGAGATATTTAATGAATAAAAAAAAAGATCCCTTTATATTAAAACTTCCGGAAAACTACACTGCCTGCAATGAGATTGGGAAAGAACTTTAAAAGAGTTAGAACATAATACAAATAAAAACTTTAGGACTGTTATTTTTTCTTTACCTCATCGTAAAGTAACTTAAGTAACGAACTCCTAAGACGTTTACCAAATATTGATCTACACATTTCGGGACATACTTTTAAAATAACTTCGAGACTGATATTGGAACTTCATCAGATGAAGTGAAAGTCGTCAATAAAATCTTGTTATTTATTTTCGATAAGAAAATTATTTGTGAGAGGGCAAAATATTAAGCGATTGAAGTGTGAGAATGATAGAATATGATATTTATCTCAATATTTTTTTTCTTTCCTGAAGAATATTTAAGAATCGTTTTTATCTGAAAAACACAAAGAATTCAATTCATTACATTCCTTCAATTTATATTCAAAAACACAATGCATGCAAAGAAAAATTAATATTCCGAAATATGTACAAGTGCACTTACTCCAAAGATGTGTTGAAATCCTATCCCCGCCCCTCCAGAAATTTAAGAGTAACTCACAAATTAAAAGAAATTTACTTTTTTTTAATATTTGTTAGCACACAGTAGTATTTATTATTTTAAAAGATAAATTAAATTGTTATTGATTTATCTTTTATTATTCCGCTTACGTGTTGACTCACAATTTATTATATTTCGGAATATATATTTATCCCTTTTTTGAAATTCCCTCCAAAATATAAATACATAGGTTTACTATTTCTCTCTCTTTCTCTCTCTCACTTTGTGTGTGCGTGTGCGTGTGTGTGTCCCCCATGGGATAGCAGCACCCGCCGGCGCCATGACACGTGACTAGACGTGCTTCATAGAGATGGGTACTGAGATCCCCAAAGATAGGGAGAAAGCTGAGCGAGCAAGCCAGACAGAACGGAGAGAGGAAAATAAGAACTTAAAAAAACCGACTTAGCAACGACGCTTGTTTAATTGTTTTAGTTTAGTATTTGCGTAGTCCTTTTCTTTCTTATTTTTCAAATGAATAGTTGTATTTGTTAGCTCTTATTCTTTTCTACTAACCAAACAAACTTCATATATCTATAATATAGTATAAGAGAAAAACGACTAATTCATTCGTCACGAGATCTCCGGAACTATTAGACCTATAGACCTGAAGTTGGCAGGCATGTTTGCGAAAATTCAACTCCCAAAAATAGGGTTTCATTGGCGTTATAGATAAAATCCCGTTTTTGAAATCATTAGACCTACAGCAGTGCTTCTCAAACTTTCAATATTTGCGACCCAATATTCAATCATAATTTTCGTCGCGCCCCCCTTCCATACAAATATAACAATGCAGAAATTCAATAATACTATACTTTGACGCGAAAGCTGCAATAAGACTTTAACTTCTTAGGTGCTACCGGCGTATGTATACGTCTCGCTCAACCGGTGAGTTAAATTCCTCGGACGTATATATACGTCTTTCCGAAGTATTACCTTTTCTGTGCAGTGCTATCTATAAAATTACTCCGAAGGCTTTGGCATGCAATAAAAGAACATTGACAGTGTTTGCGAAGAATTTACTTACATCAGAGGTTTTCTTTTATTTATTTTCTTTCCCCCCCTCCCAATACATCACATACGTGCTCCTACGTGAAAAACGGGGGCATTGGAAAGCGAATCGCGTAACTCTTAATTGGTAGTTAAGGAATTATTTATTAACCCTACAAAAAAAATTATCAAGTTAAGTGTTAATTTTTATGTATAATTTTACATATGACACTGGGGTCACCGGTAATTATTAAACTTGTTCTTAACTTGGTATTGTTACAATACATTGTACAGTTCTGATACATTTATAAGTGTATTATATCAGTGTAAACGTTAATTTTATTTTTTATTATGTCAGAATGCATTTTGTTTGTTTACTTACTGTAAATTAATCATTTTTTTAAATAATATTTTGTTTTCAACTTTTTAATACGCTCACGTCTCCCTCGTAAAGTTAACACGCCCCCTAGGGGGTGCGCCCCACAGTTTGAGAAACGTTGACCTACAGACTAGAAATTTGGAACGCATGCTTTCTTTATACAGTAGATATCTCCTAAGAACAAGTCTTGTAAATATCGTCCAACTTAGTAGCTTAAAAGATAATATACATAAATATTTGCTTTAGATAATATTATACATATGTTGATTGACATACAAACCTCTTTGAAATACCGGGTTTTATTTAGCCTTACTAATCAACTACTTGATAAATCGTTCTTGCTTTAGAGTTAAATTCGTATTTTACTTAAAGATTCAAAAATATTAATCAAATTTAAACGCGCGTTATTATTTTTTTTTTTAATATTTTCATCTCAATTGTGATATTTCTTATCATCCATGCAAAGAATGGTTATATCTGCTAGTAATCAATAAAAATCAAATTAATCATTAAATCAAAAATGAATTTTTAAAACAAGAATAGTAAAAATATAAAAGTCCAATTTGAATCTTTTCCCACAAATATGTTTACCTGTCTTAAAGGCGTGTTACTTTCCACTTATAACAATCAATTTTTATTCATAAGAATCGCGACATGTTTATCTAAGTTTAATCAAGTTTTAGACTACCATCGATATTTGAATCCTTCTCAGATAATTTGGAGGACATTTTCCTATACATGACTAAATTAAATGCTGTGTATACTGAAAAATACTTTTCCCATTAATATTTATGAGTCTTTTATAAATAAAAAGTTAACAAAACGAATTCTTTTTTTAATTACGTGTTTAAAAATTTATTACTGTCATTCAGTCTAGACAAAAGTATATAAAACGTTCAAAAAAAGAGTCGAGAAATGAAAACAAATTAGCCCACAAAGAACAGGAAATTAAAATATTTTTGATGTAACAGAGAGTTTTCATTGAAAAATCGAGATAAGATGACTTTTAATTATTCTGTCGCCTAAGTTTCATCTGTTTATTGTCTTATTTTCTTTTGAATTGACAGTTTTAAATGAAATATATATTTTTTTAAGTATTTATTCATTCAAGATTTATATTAAAGGAGTGATTTCTGATGCATATTTTATTAAGAATAGCTGCAATGAATGCAGTGGTGTAGGATTTGATGTCAGAGTGACAAAGATGTTTTACTTATCCTAGACTCTTTATAAAAAGAGGGGTTTTTTTATTTATTTTTTATAAAATTAATTTAAAAATATATTTTTTGATTCAAAAGACATCTTGTGTTTCTTAGGGTTTTTGTATTAGAAGGAAATCGAACTTAAATATTACTAATGAAGAAACGAGGATCAAACGAGAAAAGTCGTCAGGAATGAATAGAAAGTGCTATAAATGAAGTACGTTTTCTGTTTATTTTTTCGGTTTATAGCACTTTTTCAAAAATTTCTTAAAAACGAATTCCAGAGTAAACTTTTTAAGTGATCTCCAACTTTTATTATCAATAGATTTTTAAAAATTATTTCTTAAGGAAGGAAGATGCGAATTGTAAATGATGTAGATTTGCAATTAATTTTTAAATGCTAATATTTTTTAACAAATCTTCATTTATGGGATTTTTTAAGATCTTTTCTTTTAGTTTATCAATATTGGAATTTTGTTTTTCAATTTTTAACTTATTTTAATTAAAATTGTAATAGTTCAAAATTTTACTCAGTCACATTTATAAAAAGTTTAAAATAGAAAATTAGAATTTTAATAAAGGTAGAAATTTTAAAAGGTATATATTAAGAGAATAGAAGATATATTTTATCCCCTTGGTTGAATTATATTTATTAAAAATTCTTATTAAGGTATCTGACTACGTTCGGAACCGTGATTTTAAAAAAGCGCATAAATGGATAATTTTCATATTTAGTGTCACTTAGATTAGAATACGTGTATAAAATTTTTTTCAGGACATTTTGATAAAAAAATATTATTTAAATACAATATTTCGGCAAAAAATTAACTTAGAATAACCTTTTTTCAAAATGTTCTCCTTTTGTGAAAAATGCTTCTATTATAATAATATTTTGACTGTATATAGCTCAGACCTCTGTACAGAGGCTCAACTATGATTTTTGAAAAATTCACATTATTTTCAGAGTTACCACCTATTGAAATAATTATCGGCGTTTTTTTATTAAAATTTCTCTCCTCTGTTGTCGTAAAACATGGATAAACCCATTTTTAATTTATATATTTCAAACATTCTAAGTTGAGCCTCTGTACAGTGGTCTGAGCTATATACTGATGAAATATTATAATAGAAACATTTTTTATAAAAAGAGAATATTTTGAAAATGGGTCATTCTGTGTTCATTTTTTGTCAAAATATTATACTTAAATAATTTTTATTGTAATACTATTCCTAAAACAATTTTGTATACATTTTTTAATCTAAGTGCACTAAATATCATAAATATTATCCATTTATACTCTTTTGCAAAATCACGGTTCCGAACGTAGTCGGATACCTTAATCATTATTTCTAGTACATTTCTTTTGATACATTAATTATACATAATTTATATCGTTTTGTGTAGAACATTATATTTGTATGAAATCATTTGTTTTTCTTAATAACTGTATCAATAATTGTAATTTTTTAAAACAATATTTGATGTAAAATTATAATTTAAGAGTTTTTAGCTCTGACTTTTTAATTTATTGTATTATTCTCTGATTCAACGTCTTGTTTTTCGCAATGAGTATTTCTCAATAAAATCTTTGAACAAACAATGCAAAATCTTTATGTTCATTATGATTCATTCCATTTTTCTATTTTGCTTTTTATAACGTAAACCTTCCAAAAATAGCCCTTTTCTCTGTTAGCATTCTAAACGAATTATTTATAAAGATGATGTTCTCTCCGAGTTCATTGAACCATAATCCTTATTTCCAGCGAAACGTATCATTAAATTTCGAGATTCGAAAAGGTAGGGGAAGGGCAAAGTAACTAAATTTAAAACATCTCCCGAACCGTAAAACGTAGCACAGGAAAAGTGCATTTTCTGAAATGTTACGAGGGCGGGGGAGAAAGGAAGGCGCGTTCTTCAACACTTTCGCTAGTGCTCCAAAACAACGACGACATGGGAAAGAGAAATTATGTTAGTGGGAATTTTATGGCAGTCATACCAGAGGGTGTTGTACGTGATGATACTCATCCAGGTTGTTGTAAAATGTCTTGAATTCAACAACTGTAAAGAAGGTGTTGAGCAGCAGGAGTGAAACTTTGACTCTTTTGAAAGATGAAAATATTAGATTTGTGATTGTTCAGATTTGTCGCTGGGAATTTTAGGATTTTTGATATGTAACATCTTTCCTCTCGGTTGCTGGATATTTGTTGGGAGTGATTTCGTGAAAAGGGCCGGATGTGTGTAACAGGATGTGACGTAAGCGCATGCTACTTGATTTGACCAATGAGGTGCGTGGCTGTGTCTTTCGCCCCCCTCGCATGGGGGTCAACTCTAGTAGTCATCAAGCACCGAGCGCTTGACTCAAATCCGTTAGTCACGATATTGGGGACAAAAATTTGAGGCAGAATGCTTATTTGAAAATGGACAACAGTGATTTCGGTGGTCGTATACATTTCTTCCAATCAAACGGTTAAAAAAAATTAAAGATTTCCTGCATTTTGTACTTTTACCATACAACGAAGGTGGCTCTGCTCTTTTAAAAAAATTATCACTCGTTTCCCCTGATTTTGAGTGGGGATTTTAACTTTAACTTCAGTTTGCCGAAAGCTGAACCGCTCATAGCTTTTATGAATGATTAACTGAAGCTCGAAATGAACACACACAAATTAGAATATTTCGACTGCTAACAGTGGTACTGTTATTGACGCTGTTTTTCAACGGTTTTTAAATACTTTGAAATCACAAGTATATGTGTTGTATTTTAGATATCATAAGTCTATTGTCTCCGCTCTTCCCCGAATTGAACAAGAATAATTATTTTTGATAAAATATTGCATTACTCCTTTTGTTAATTAAATACAATTTTCATTAAAGATATAATTATTCGATAGAAAATTATTTCCGATCATACCCGGTTTTTTTACATATTTTTTTTCAGGAAAAAAAGTTAATATTGCGTATTTACCACGATAACATGTCAGTTGTTACACATCATATGTGACTACTGTAAGACTCGTTTTTTATTTTTTCTTTAAAATGAAAATAAAATTATTGAATTATTGTTGAATGATTATTAGTTTTTCTCGTTTATTTGCTTAAATTCTACTCAGATCCTAGTGTAATATTGAATATTGAACGTTAGCAGCAGTACTTCGCCTTATTAAGACAGTATACTTATGCAATACTTGTAGCTTTCAAAAAATATAAGGACTAAAATTAATTACTTCTTAATCTCAAATTTTAGGCTTTTCAAGGTATCAATTTCCAAAGTCTTGTAGAAAACTATTCATCAATAAATCATGACATTTATTGACGACAAAAGTAGGTTTTGAACGAAATTTAACTCTTTTGCATTATATACAAACACAATAGCGTCGTCACCTTAACAACACAGATCCATGTGAAAAAGAATTGAGTCGTACGAAGATCATAAATCTATCATTGAATTCGGCTTAAAGAGAGGTAGTCGTGATCTACGTAAGAATCCAAGACTTTTAAATATTTTAACTATTAGAGTTAATTATAAGGAATTAGAAAGCTCTCAGTACTATTTAATAAACTCTAAACTTAATCTAGTCTGTACAATACAGCAACTAAAGGGGCTAGATTGGTGATTATGATTGGCGTGAAATCGCCCTCTAGGCTCACAAAGTATCTTATTTTCCATAGATTTATCAGTATTAGAGTCTCGTTTTTTATTATGTGATTTTTTATCAGCGCCCTCAATATTTAGAAGTATAATGCAAAAGCACTTTCATAAAAATGGCTGCCGCAAGTTATGATTGATATAACTCTGATGAATTGATTGGTTGATTGCTTATAAGCGTCTCACTTGGATTCAACATGACTATTGGTGACGGAAATCTTCATTTTGAACCACGGTGGTCAAGTGACGAGAATGGCGCTATGAATCGGTTGAAAGGCTTAAACATGGTTAGATTATTTTAAACTCACTTAAATCTATATGGCGGCCATCGTTGTCGTGAATTTTAAGCCTAATATCACTTTGTAGATTAAAATCTTCTCATTGACGAGGTTGTCGAAGTTTGGAAAGGAAGCAGGTCAGATATCATTCCTTTCACTAGATCGTGGTTCAAAAATACGAGATTCATCGCCAATAGCTCTCGTGTTGCTTCACAGTACGCCGTAAATTAAAATCAAATCAAATCAATGGGAAATACGGTGAAATTGTTTATTTAAAGCCGTAAACTGTGTACATGAGAGCGAAATGTTCAAAAAATAACGTTTAGCATTGCTCAGAAACATCTTCTTATAAAAATTGTTAATTGTTTTATAAAAAAAAACACTTAACTGAATTTTAGATGTTTTAAGTTGTTATACTCCGGTTGTCTCTTAAATTTCAATGAAACATCTCTTGTACATTTATTGTACTTATAACAATATGTATACGTGACCGATTTTTACATGTATTTTAACCCTTTATCTACCGCATTATGATTTACTACAGTTTTTGTCATGCAATATTTTTTTTTGAATCACTACATTGAAAATTAAGGGATATACATAAACAAAATACTCAACTTTGGGAAATATAATTAGTTAGAGCTAATTAATTAATTAAAATTAAAGATATTCAATTGTAAAATTAATTATACGCACTGTGTTCACTTAAAATAAATAGTCAAATCGTTTTCTAAGGTCTTCATTAACAAACAAAAAAAAATAAAACACTTACCTTTTGACATTAACTATTTTTTCGGAACAAAAATGACAATCTTCGCAATCCGCTGAAAACGCAATTTCTGCTATAAAACTATTCGCCTTCCCCGCTAAAATACTCATCATAGAACTCGTGCTGACATAAATCTTGAAAGAGTGGATTTAAAAGAATATTCCTGCTAAGTATCGCGCAAGAGTATTCGTAAGAATGGTTATTCTATGTACTTTTACAGTAAGTGGCACTTATAAGTACCGTCGGTAGATAAAGGGTTAAGTCATTTCCTGCTAAATTTAAGTCCTGTTTGGGGGGGAAAAACGTTTTTGGATAAATAAAACTCCCTAATTCCAATGATTGAACTCAACTTTCTTTAAGACTAGAATAAACCTAGATTAAGAAAAAAAAATGTTTTTCCATGTTGTTGATACATTTTTATGCTTTAAACTTCATTTTGAGTAATTATAACGCATTTGAGTAACTGTAATGCATTAATTCTATCAAAACCGGTCTTCTATTGTATCAGCTAAAAAAAATGAGAAAGAAAGCATAAAATTGGTGTATTTGCTCTGAAGAATACTTTTTATTTAATGCTTACATCATTATGTAAGCATTCAAAAATTATAAAATATTTTTTCTTGTGTATTTAGAATGATCGTCTTTGGACTTTAAAACTATCAAATCTTATTCACACACACACAACTCATTTTACTCTCTGAACAAAGATGTATCTTTTCATACTTTACTGCACTGCTAGTCAAATATTTTTATAGCTGAAAATCCTCAGTTCCAGTTTTTCCTTTTTCTGTTTCACCACGTCAAGGAACTCAAGAATTAAGAAGAGTGAAGTACGTTTGGGACTAGATTAAGATTAATTTGTGACTAGTGTTGTTGTTGGACATTAATTCATAATTTCGTACGTAATTAAAACAGTCATGATCTGAGAGAAAAATAAAAATTACATTAAAATGTTGATACAAAAAATTTCTAAAACGTAAAATTGCGAGAGTTCTGTTTAGAAAAGTGCTTTTAACAGTTTTCGTGTATGAAAAGAAAGTAGCCCTTAGCTAACTGCGCCGCCATCTGGTGTAGTTTTCACGAACTAATTCAAATTAATTTTCCCTTTCTTTTTCGGTATATTTTTATTCTTGCTTTATGCTTTTAGAAATTTAACCAGATTTAATTAAGGTTAAAATATTCATTTATTTTTCATACTAGTTTCTATTTTGCTTACTTGTAAATGTTAATATTTAAATAAATAGTTAAGTCGTTAAATGATAAAGAGAGAAAATATTGTAACCAATATTATCAACTCTATTTCCGTCTACGGATGACTTAAATAAAGGCGAAATTAATAAAATAATATAGCTTGAGTAATTATAATATTAATAATTTGTAATATAATTTTATGTACTTCATTTATTTTAGACAACTGAGAATCATGGTTTGATTTAGATTTCCAGACACACATATCAATCTGATATTTTTTTCATCGAAAATTTTTTAACTTAAATCAAATTCGAAAAAATGTTAAATATTTTTAACAAATTAGTTTTTTTAAAAAAAATTCCTTTAGAATTTTGACTTATTATAAACAGCATATGATATTTTTCATAATTAAAATTATTTTTAATTTAAATTTTTAATAAAAGAATTTTCAGAAATAGATAGTGTATCTAAAAAATGACATAAGTTCAAAAGAAGAAAAAACACTTGGTGCATTTTTTTCTGAAACTATGGTCATATGGATAGCACCAAATTAAATAACTGAAAGAACACAAAATGTGCAGTTAAACACAAGCAGAAATTTTTAGGAAAATAAAAAATAACTTTTGTGTTTCCTTATTATTCCATTACTGTTAAATATTTAATTATCTTTAACATTAGTGAAAATTGTTCTCAGAATTAAAACTTGCATGTTGTTATACAATTTCCTATAACAGTCAATATAGTTTTAATATGCACATAAAAAATAAGATTTCAAAAATTATAATTAATGATCCATCTATAATATACTGTAATGTCTCTTCTGTTTTTATTCAATAATTCCAAAATTAGATTCAACTTTTAAGTCTCATAATATGTATATTAAAATATTCTGAAAAGCCTAAATACAATTTTATTCAGAAAAATCTTGAACAGATTTACAGCTATATTAATTTTTTGGATTCCACATTATTCAATGAAATCTGTTATTACTTGGGATATATATCAGTTATTTCTTCAAGCTCTCTTTAAAAACTGGGCTCACATAACAGATGAATTGGCAATTAACAGACTTAGACGCAAAAAAAATACAGTCGGACCTCTATATAACGAAGTCGCTAAATCCCGTAAAAAGTTCGTAATATAGAAAATTCGTTATCTAGAGGTTCATCTTTTAATATACTTTATAAACCACATAAACAAATTTTAAATTCATAAACACTATACATCAAAAAAGTAATTATTCACACCTTTTTTTAAATTAGTATATGTTTATTTTATATATCTTTTCCATCAAAAAAGAAAGAAAGAAAAACTGCAAGGAAAACAAGAAAAAAGAATGTTGAAGAATTGTATTTTCAGTATTAAGAATATAATTTTATACTAAAATAAATGAATTTTAAGGACATTTTATAATTTAAAGCATACAAGTAGTATTAAACATACATTATTTTATATTTAGAACACGGGGACACGGGGCTACTCCACTGAGGGTGAAAGAGGATACCGAAAATGTTTCTAGTTAACTGGGCAATGAGGGTTACAGGTTGCACTTCTTGGATGAACCGTCCAGAACTCAATTGCCCTCGGCGAGTTAGGATCTAATAAAACCAGTTTAAGACTTATGACCACCATAAAATGTGTTAAAGAGAGAATAACTTGAATTTTTTTCGGAAATACTTTAAAAAAAGGGGGAACAAAAATTGAATCCCAAAAGAAAAAGTTCGTTATATAGAAAATTCACCTCGCTATAGAGAGGTTGTTTTACGAAGAAAATCTTGAAATGTTCAAGGTTCCAGGAAAAAGTTCGCTATATAGAAAAATTCGCAATATAGAGGTACGACTGTAACTCTTATATAAATGTATTTATCTGACAAATATACATAATTTTTAATTACGGAAACAATTAAAGTAAAAAAATTTAATTAAATATTTTTTTCATATACTATAGTTTACAAAGACATTATTTTGTATTTTTCTCTTAAAATGTGTGGCCATGATAGTCAAGTGGTCATGGTCACGAACTCGTGACGGGTTGCAATAAGTTGCAATAAGAGCCTTTTTGTTGATGCTATCATAAGCGATTTTAAAACCAATAAAGAGGTGATACGTGTCAATTCCAAATCCCCTTGTTTTCTTCAAAACCTGACGAATGTTGAATAGCTGCTTCCTTTCCGAAATCCATTTTAGTAGTCTCCAGCTGTATTTTCCACCAGTGCAGAAAGTCTGTTGAATATAATATTTGAGAATACCTTATAACTTGTACATAGCAGACTGATTCCTCTATAATTTGAACACTAGAGTATATCTCCTTTTTTTATGTATCACCAAGTTATACTCATTTTCCATTAAGGTATCCGACTACGTTCTGTGTGTGTGTAACCATGATTTTAAAAAAACGTATCATTTTCATGGTGTGATGTCACTTAGATTAGAATACATGCATAAAATTGTTTTAAGGACATTATGACAAAAAAAATTATTTAAATACAATATTTTGGCAAATAATTAACTTAGAATAACCTTTTTTTCAAAATATTCTCCTTTTGTAAAAAATGCTTCTATTGTATTAATATTTTGCCTGTATATAGCTCAGACCTCTGTACAGAGGCGCAACTATGATTTTTGAAAAGTTCACATTATTTTCAGAGTTACAACCATTTGAAATAATTATCGGCGTATTTTCTTAAAATTTCTCTCTTCTGTTTTCGTAAGACATGGATAAACCGACTTCTAAGATATGCATTTCAAAAATTCTAGTTGAGCCTCTGTAAAGAGATCTGAGCTATATAGAGGCAAAATATTATTATAATAGAAGCATTTTTCACAAAAGGAGAACATTTTGAAAATGGGTCAGTCTATGCTCATTTTTTGTCAAAATATTGTACTTAAATAGTTTTTTACTGTAATACTATTCTTAAAACCATTTCATATACATTTTCTAATCTAAGCGACACAAAATATCATCATTTATACTCTTTTGCAAAATCATGGTTCCGAACGTAGTCGGATACCTTAATTAGGGACTCTTTCCGATTGTAATGGTTAGTGATAACAAATAACAGAGGAAAAATGACCATTTTATGGGTGAAACTAATTTTAAATTAACCCTCATGCCATCCAATCGAAAAATATATGAAGAACATATGTTGTTTCAAGACAATTGGATATATTTCTTAGAGGAAAACAAATATGGATCAACAACATGTTTGAATTGTCATGAAAATGTTACATTTAAACAATATAATTTTTCTCGTCACTATACCACTAAGCACAAATTTTATTAACGGCTCTTCTTCTTGTGGATCTCTTTCAAGACGAGATAAGTTGGCTTTCTTAAAAAAAAAACTTTTGCAACAGCAACGCAATATTCTGTAGGTGGTAATTTCACAAAATGCTGAGATGTCAAAAGTATCCTATAAAATTTATTACATTATATGCATTGAAAAACATACGAAATTGTTAAGGATTAACATACGAATTTTTAAAAATTGTTAGAGTATTTCTTAAATGCTTCAGTTATTTGTTCAAATATTTTTTTAGTAAAATCAAAAAGTACTTGAATAAATTTGAAACAGAAAATAAAAAGCAAGTCTCAACTAAATTTAAACAAATAATTCTGATTTCAGTCCAGAATTCAGTAAAAACTCTTTGCTACCATCCTGCACTTGATAAATTAATATCTGAAATAAAAATAAGTGAGGCTATGTCAAAAGAAAAAAAATCAAATTTTCAAAGTACATGATAGCATTGTTTTTATGACAGTAGAATGCAAACAAGGAGCTTCAGATCATTGATGAAAGAAAATCAGAATTGCCCCATTATTAGGTAAAAAATGTATAAAACTTTTTTTTGTGAGATGAATTTGATAGAGATTAGTATACCATAAAATCTGGTGTATAACGTACACCTATATTTTCCAGCTATATTTTTTAATTTTTAGGAATATTCCACGTATAACGTATACACTATTTTTTATGCAGAAACCTGAAATGTATATATGCAATGCTCTTATGTCTTAAAGTCATTTAACTTAACTCAGTTGCGCGAACGCCCATGAGGGCCACGGCCTACTGTGCCCAACTCAGTATATGCGTCCTTGGCCCCGAGGCATGAGCGAAGTTCCGGGCAAAAATGGTCAGTCCGACACGAAAAAACCCCGGGTGTTAAGTTCCCAAAGGGGAAACTTGGTACTTATTTATCAAAACCCCCTGAAGGGATGAAAGGCTGAGTCAACCTTTTCCCAGTCCGGGGTTCGAACCTCGGACCTGTGGTGTGGAAGCGTGATGCACTAACCACTCAGCCACTGATCTTTTTGAAGTCATTTATTCGAGGTATTTTCTCAGGCTTTTTAAAAATTAGTATACTTTTAGAAAAAAGCAACCCCTTAAGTTCATCAAGTCTGTCATTTGATTTAAATAAACTACGTTTTGATAAATTCAGAAATCTAATTTTTTTTTATCCTCAGCTCTTGAATTACTTTTAAAGCTATCATTTTTATACTCGATGTATAACGCATTTCCATCTTGTTTTTGGTATTAAAAGTGCGCATTACACGCTGTATTTTACGGTTGTTTTAAAATAAAATCCAAAATTATGAGTTTTAGTATTTTGATCAATTTTCCACATTTTAAATCTCTTTTATCTTATAGCGTCCGTCCCCCATCCCCCATTAAATATCATGTTGCGGCCCGCGTGAAGTAGCTGTCATTTGTATGTGACCCGGCAGTAAAAAAAGGTTGAGTACCCCTGTTTTAAAGTGAAGCGATGATTTATGTATGTAAAAAAAGTTTGATTATTAAAATTCCTTTTTTAGAGTAAATAACAAATTATTCAGAATATACCTCATAGATTTTACAGAATCCCACGGATTGTGATTTAAATTAATCAAATATTATTTAATTTCAAAGATAAGGAAACAGAATCTTGTGAGTGTGTCTTAAATTTAATTTCAAAAAAGTCCGTTTCAACCTAACTGTTTAAAAAACGTGTCTAAGCTAATAATCAATTATTTCAAGCTTTTCTCAATAAACATCATTTTCGAAAGAATTTAACTCATTTTTATTAATTCTGCGATGTAGTTAATAGCATTCATTACGAGCATAATGATCTTTAAATGACATTTACAAAAACTCATTAATTATTTATTGGCTCGCCCTTTTGGTAATTTACTTACCTCAAAAAAAAACACCCTTTGACTTAATTATTAATAAATAGAGTCAAAAAATATTTACTTTTTATTTAACCTTCTTTCCAAAAACTAAAGATAACACAACCTGCAAAAAATGTAAAATATTCAAAGCGTTTCGTATGCATTATTAAATTGAACTTTTCTTGAAAAGGAACACTCAGAAGCACGCACACGGTAGACTGTCACCAGGAGAATTTAAGAGTATTTTTGGAATCTAAAGTAGCATTATCTTCAGCGAATTCTTCTAAATTCGTTTCCCATTTTATCAGCGAAACATATTCCTGTTTTAAGGCAAAAAAAGTATTAAGGTAATTTACAGGTTTTTCTTTTAAATCAAAAATTCATCTCTTACGAAATTACTTGAAATTTGATTAAATAAATGCTTCTTGTTTAAAAAAGACACATTTAATCATACTAGTTTATTATAAGTAGCTTTCTTTTCAATTTGTAACTAACAAGTTTGGAGTTTAATAAATAATAATTTGTCATTGGTTTATATGCACAGTCACTCGGATCAATAACTATTTAATTTTTGTTTAACATAAGCTTTTAACATTAATTAAGGGTGCTTAATTTATATAAGTCTGCTTTTTTAAAAAAAATTTACTTTACTCCGAATGCTTTAATTAAATAGATATTTATTGGTTTTCTGAATATATTTACGTAATGAAAATTAGGACCGTTAAATGCTGTTGTTTTTTGGTTGTTGTTCTTGTCTTTTTATTTCTTTTTAGCTATCCAATACTTGTTTGCTGTTTTAGATTAAAGCAGTTTGAAAAATATGTTCGTCAAAGAAATAAATTCATTCTATTAATACTTCTTTTCCCATTAGGGACAAAAGGCAAAGCAAATGATAAAAAATAAATTGCAGTAATACAAGGTAAGGTCAAAAATTTCCCGAAATAGGTCAACTACAAATTTTTAAAATATAAAACAATAATTAAATCTTTTGCCCTTCAATGTATTGCCCTCCTGCTTCCACACACTCGCTCCAGCTTTCGTATAACTATTCAGAACACTCCTGGAATCCATTTTCTTGAGAGATTCTTCAGTTGCTTCATCGCATTTTGGATCGCTTCATCTGAATCAACAAAACAATGTCCCTTCAATTTCATTTTTAGCGATGGAATCAGGCAAAATTCCTCTAGTGTGTGTGTGTGTGTGTGTGTGTGTGTGTGTGTGTGTGTGTGTGTGTGTGTGTGTGTGTGTGTGTGTGTGTGTGTGTGTGTGTGTGTGTGTGTGTGTGTGTGTGTTGTTTGTGTGTGTGTGTGTGTGTGTGTGTGTGTGTGTGTGTGTGTGTGTGTGTGTGTGTGTGTGTGTGTGTGTGTGTGTGTGTGTGTGTGTGTGTGTGTGTGTGTGTGTGTGTGTGTGTGTGTGTGTGGGGTTGTGTGTTGTGTGTGTGTGTGTGTGTGTGTGTGTGTGTGTGTGTGTGTGTGTGTGTGTGTGTGTGTGTGTGTGTGTGTGTGTGTGTGTGTGTGTGTGTGTGTGTGTGTGTGTGTGTGTGTGTGTGCGCTTCCTTCAGCATCTAAAGCTTCTCAGGTGACTTCGACAAAACACAGAATTTGATGTTTGCCCGCTGCTCCTAAAATGACATTGCATGAATGAAAAATTCGGTTTGTCAGAAACGATCTGCAGCAAACGCCAACAATACAGGAAAGGAATTCCAGATGGCCCTGTGCTTTCCTTATTAGTGCTGCCAACCCCAGAAAGAAATATTTCCCCTATTGCGGACACCTGCATGAATGTAGGGGACCATTCCGGGAACTTTTTGACTCTAGAAATGTCAATGTATGTAAATGAATAAAAATTATTTTTTTTAAAAAAAATCCGTATTTTATGTTTAAAAAAATGATTTTTAAGGTTTCGAATGGTCACTCTTCGTACAATAATAAAAACTTTCTCTATTTTACTGATATTACAGACAGTAACTGAATACTTGTGATTATGAACGAAGTTAAAATCATAATTAAAGTACTAAAAATATTTGTTACCCAGGAGAAATTCCGGAAAACATTCTTTTAAAATTAACTTCATGGAATTCATTGTGAAAAGTATATAAAAAGTACTAAACGTATTGTTTAATTTATTTTATAGTAAATTAACTGTTTTGGCTCATAAATGGAATGTACTACCTTTTTGCGTATTTAATTCTTTTATTTGCTCTCTCATTTCGTTAACACCTCACATTTTAACGTATCATTACATTTCGAAGTGTGGGCATATTGTTATAATAGAATATATTATTGAATATCTTCATGACTTTTTCACATAAAATTAATTATAACATTGAAAAAGTATACATTTGTTCCATTTTTGCCCGAGATTTTTAATAACCTTAAATATTAGGCCAAAAGGAACTAATCCTTTTATAAATTTATGCAAGCAATATTTGCATATGCAATAATATGGTATTATCATGTTGAATTAAACTATTTTATTCAATTCCTACTATTAGTCTGCGATCTCCCTATTTATGTATATATATATCTTGTTCAAATTTTCAATTGTTAATAACATACTTTCTATTCATCCATTCAAGTTCAAATCCCTTTTTTAAACTTGTAGTGGATGACATTTGATGTTAATACAGTTTTTTCAAATATTAATTCATTGGTTGAATTTAGTTAATGAATAAGTAGTAACAAACAAAAAATGGTCCAACACCCTTTATAAAAGGAAAATTGTTCGTTGTTCGTAGCGCATTGGACTTCTAATCCAAAACTCGTAGCTTTGAATCCTACCTGGGATGGCCCAATTTCTGAGAGTGTGATATATGAATGAATAAATAGTAAAAAAAATAATAATAATAGCCCACTATATATAGAAAGGAAAATAGCTTTTCATTTTGCCGCTTAATATTGTGATTGTGCTATATGTATATACATATTTATATTAATTGTAATTATTTAAAAAATAACTAAAATGAAAAAAAATTGTCTTTGTTTACCTAAGTAGGAATTGACTTTAAAAAATTATATTAACCGTTTACTATGAATATTTCCAAAAAATATAAACATTTCTGAACCATAACAAAAAATTTCTTTAAAAAGAAAATGATAATTCAATAATAAATTTAATGCACATTAAAAGAAACAACATTTCAGGAAGGTATAAAATAGATTTTTATACAAGAAAATCCCTCAACTTTTCAATTAAATTTTCACTAAAATAGACGATATTGCTTACAAGGAAATTACTTTTCTTTACTTCTAACTACTAATAAAAACTATCCGAATTCTATCCAACCACTGTAATATAAACGAAAGAAATAATTTCAGATTTTTCAATATCTGATTTAAAATCATTCCTCTGTAATGAAAAATATCGAAGCAGTTCCTAAATTCAACTTACTGCTCAATAAATTGCTAAAATAACTACAGAAGTGTGTGAACTCTACTTCGCTTTATTGGGCTCGGAATATAATCCTATCTCAAATACCCTGATTTGGTACAAAATCGAAAAACGATTCTGCCTCTTTTAGTTTTGCACTTAAAAAGTACAATTCGTGGGCTTAAAGTTATCGCATTTTCTAAAGGGAAAGAAATACGTTTCAAAAGATTACTGTTGAAAGTAAAAGTGCTAAACGTTCGTCATCACTTTGTTCTACAATCTTTTCACCTTAAATTACTCCACTATTTAAGAACGAAACGAAAACGTTTCATTGTTTAATTTTGGGGATCAATTTACAAGGTTTATAATAATATGAGGGTTTTTAATCTCCCGTTTATTAATACAAAAGTTACTACTAGTTTAGTGAATGCTATATATTTCCAATATATATAGTTACCGAAAATATATATATATAAAATGCATTTTACGCAAAATAAGTTTTTTCGGAAAACTTGAAACGGGTTCTGACTTCTGTGTGTGTTTTTATGTATGTTTTGTGTAATATATAAAAGCTCTCTGTGACCAATTTTTTTAAAAAATCACTGAATTATTTAAGGTATCCGACTACGTTCGAAACCGTGATTTTAAAAAAGCGCATAAATGGATAATTTTTATGATATTTAGTGTCACTTAGATTAGAATACATGCGTAAAATTGTTTTAAGAAAATTTTGACCAAAAAAATTGATTTAAATACAATATTTTGGGAAAAAATTTAATTAGAATAACCTTTTCAAAATGTTCTCCTTTTATAAGAAATGCTTCTTAAATAATAATATTTTGCTTAAATAAAGTGAAGACTTCTTCAGAGAGTCTGAACAATTTTTTGAAATTCACATTATTTTCAGAGTTACAACCCATTGAAATAATTATCGGCGTTTTTTCCTTAAAATTTCTCCCCTCTATTGTCGTAAAACATGGATAAATCCACTTCTAAGCTATATATTTCAAAAATTCTAGTTGAGCCTCTGTATAGAGGTCCAAGCTATATACAGGCAAAATATTATTATGATAGAAGCATTTTTCACAAAAGGAGAATATTTTGAAAATGGGTCATTCTATGCTCATTTTTTGTCAAAATATTGTACTTAAATAATTTTTTATTTTAATAATATTCTTAAAACAATTTTATATACGTTTTCTAATCTAAGTGACTCTAAATATCATAAATATTTTCCATTTATACGCTTTTGCAAAATCACAGTTCCGAACGTAGTCGGATACCTTAAAATTTACAACATTTTGTATAAGTACAAGCATTTCTCTTCAAACGATTTCATATAGTGACTAAGTAAAAAATTCCTTTTTTTTAACTTTAATATCTTCTTCATAAGCTCAACAGGCTTTTGCAGGCCAAGGCTTACTCGCTGATACTCCTCCAATTGACCCTATCAGTCACGTTGGCCTTCCATCAGTTGATTCCCATTAGTTCGAGGTTCCTTTCAACATCGTTTAACCATCGTGTAAGTGGTCGCCATGAACGTCTAGTCCCTTCAATTTTCGAAAAAGTTACTTTTCTGTATAAGAAAAGCATCGGCATATTTGTACAGATAACCCAGCTACCTAATGCGTGATGCCTTTATATCTGTCACAATGTCAGTCCCGCCATATTAGCCTTATTTCCTGTATAAATTTTATGATTCTAAAGAATTCTTCCCTCAACTGAAACTTTAATATCTTTAATGTCACTTCTCTGAAAGAAATAGTAATGTAACATATAAATATTTAAAAATTGAAAATGTTCGTAAACATTTCGCTTGGAATGGATCACGTTTTTGTAATTTTTTTGTAAACTTTTCAGCGGTTCTTTCCAATTTTGTTATTAAAATTTTTTTGTGTGCAATTTTAGTTTTTTTTTCTATTATAATTTATTAAATAAATCTATAAACAGCAAAAAAAATTAATATCTCAATTTTTAAAAATAGAAAAATGATTTATACGTGGTCGGATAACCTAAAATGGAATTTTTATTCTGGAAATAGTTTAAGTAAACTTAATCAATTTGTTTTTTATCTCTTGTAAGTTGTTCACACAATATCAAAATAAGATTAAAAAAAAAAGATAAGATCAAAATAAGATAGGGAATCAATAACGACGTAAAAAGAAGGAATGTGCACGATAAAAACTTAGTCCTAACTGTCCATAATAAGAAAACTGTAACGCTAATGTAGTCCTACTCACATAAAACTTTACAAAAACTGCTAACTCCATCATGTAACTGAAATAAATTAAAAATAATACATAACCAGTAACAAAACGGGGGAAAAAAGAAGCAAATCATATGTTTGATCAAATTTTTTGTCCCGTCACATCATGTTTTTTAAAAAATTATAATAAAATTACATATATGAATTTCGATACTGTTTGATTTAAAAAATACTAATGTAACACAAACAGAAAGGAAGTTTTTCTAATTTGAACGCAAGTACCGCCATCTAATGGTTAAAGAAGGAACTAATATCTTTTGTTATAGCAATTCTTACAAAATATTACAGTG
The DNA here is from genome assembly GCA_019973955.1 of Trichonephila inaurata madagascariensis. Lineage (NCBI taxonomy): Eukaryota > Metazoa > Arthropoda > Arachnida > Araneae > Nephilidae > Trichonephila > Trichonephila inaurata. Next base: position 87,059 of record BMAV01004506.1, on the reverse strand, counting down.
TATATATAAATTATTTTAAATGTTTAAAAGAGCAATCTTATAAAAGAGTCCATAATCTTTTCTGATAGACTGCAGATAAGCTGACTTTTTAAAAATACTATTTTGTAGATGTGACGGAACTTTGAAAAACAAATCATGATTTATTAAGAAATTCCATGCATCCACGTATGTATATACACAATGCAATCAATTTCTAGTTTCAAAAAAATCAGAAAAATAAATAACTCTAAGTATTTTACTAAATATTACTTAAATCAAAAATACCCAATTAATTTTATTAATAGATATTTGAATAAAGAAATCCTAAATAGTAATTAAAAAATTCCTTAGAATATTAATGGTTTATTACTATAAATTTATAATTTTTCCTAGTTATAGTTACCTCCATATTCTAATATTAGATAAAATTACTTATTATTATTTAACTCATGTATAACTCTAGTGTCACTAAAGTTATGGTAGTTTGTAAACTCTTTTTTTTTTAATTTTTTATTTCTATTTTCATACTTTTGTTAAGTGCTACAATTCAGCTATTCACATGCTTTGAATTTGCATTTGGGTCCAGAATCTGGCAATTATTTATTTATTACACTCATATTTAGCGCGGGTTCTGCATTTTTAAGTACAATTGTTAGGTAAGTTACCTACACCTTGTAATGGATTTAGACATTCCTATCCATTATTTTCAATAGGTTTTTGCTCAGCATTATTAACATAAAGGAGGAAGGTTGGCTGGCCACAAAACATGTTCAACCCCACTTTTATATAAATTATTTTATATATAAGCTGTCCTATGTCATCAATGTTTATAATACTGCAGCATTCATTTAAAATGTCGGTTGTTCATGTGTCCTTCAATGAGCGGTTTTCTTACTGTCTCTGTGTTTTTCGGTTTTGAATGATGGATGTTCATCTCTCGTTT